>JAODXP020006332.1:0-56811 GCA_027497455.2 Sardinella longiceps
GACAACCAGTTTAGTAGCATGTGTCGTTGGCTATTAGACGCCTTTTACGTTATTAAGTGTGAAAAGGAGTGTATTGAGGAGAAGGGGGTGCTGGCTTGAGACCAGTGGGGTGTCGGTGAGAACACTGAGTTCCAGTCAGATTACCAGTTCAGTTTGTTTATTCAGGATACAACATCCAGGACAAGAGATGAATGCTTGTTTGAATTGATTGTATGGGTGTGTGTGTAAAAGGGTGTGTGTCAGGAGTGTGTGTGATAGGAGTTACAGGAGTATGTGTGTGGTCTCCAGGGAGGGAGGGAAATGGAAAAGGCAAACAATTAGCTCCATGTCACAATCAGCCAAATATAAAACATAATTAAAGTCACAAAGCCGCGATGACGGGCCCTCACACAGGTGCACCGCAAAGAGTGCATACTGCAAGAATGGTACAATGTGAATGCACATTCACTTGGAACAGTTGTGCTTTTTTTGAGTCATTGTCATTTATTAAACTTGCACACAGTCACTCTCACACAATCACTTAGTCTGCATTGTACACTCTTTCCCTTAGTAGGGGCGTTACAGAGATTCACATAAGTCATACTATATGATCAGAAGATGGTCCACAGTCTGTGTACCAACTTTGGTTATGATAGGTCAAACCGTTTCCAAGTTATAATGTTTGACCACAAGGGGGCATTAAAGAGTTTCGATTCATGGTTATGCGTGGTCAGAATATGGTCAGGAGACCTTATACCAAGTTTGGATAAGCTTCGTCAAACCGTTTCCAAGTTATCATATTTGACCACTAGAGGGCGCTAGAGAGTTTTGATTCATGGTTATTCATGGTCAGAACACGGTCAGGAGTCCATATACCAAGTTTGGATAAGCTACGTCAAACCGTTTCTAAGTTATCATATTTGACCACTAGAGGGCGCTACAGAGTTTCGATTCATGGTTAGGCGTGGTCAGAACATGGTCAGGAGTCCATATACCAAGTTTGGATAAGCTACGTCAAACCGTTTCCAAGTTATACGTTTTGACCACTAGGGGCGCTAGGAGTTTCAGTTAATTGTAATGTGCGGTCAGAGCACAGTCCGGAGGCACGCCCATGGGGTGTCTTGATATCATTACAGGCACACCATCTATGAACCAGTGAAGTTTCAGATCAATCAGTTAAAGCGTTAGCAATTTCTGGCATATTTCCTGCTTGACCAGGTGGTGGCGCTATAACAGGCACGCCCACAGGGTGTCTACATATCATCACAGTCATACCATCTATGAACCTGTGAAGTTTCAGACCAATCGGTTAATGCTGTGCAATTTTATGACACACTTCCTGTTTCGTGATGAGCTATTAAAATCATACAATTTCATAAAATTGTTATTTCAACATAGTACGAGATATCAAAAATCCCTTCACAATTTGGCATCATCAGCATCTAGAGGTCATGTACACCAAATTTCACTTCAATCTGACATACCGTGTCCGACGAGTACGTTAAAGTTCACTGTGTGTCCAAATTTTTACACTCCTTATTACCTCACTTCCTGTTGGGCGTGGCTAATGCAATGTAATGCAAAAGTTGTTCGTCTTGGGGAGTCCCACACACCTACCAAATTTCGTGCATGTAGCTCAAAGTATATGTCAACCATGGCACTTAATGTCAATTTCTGTAGTGGTTCCACCTTGCCAGATGGTGGCGCTGTAACAACCACACCCATTAAGTGTATGGATATTGTCGTAATCACAGGATCTATAAACGGTATGAGTTTCAGACGATCCTATCAATCCAGTGCGATGTTATGACACATTTCCTGTTTTTCAGTTTTTCTCTTAATTCATGCCTCCGCCATCTTGATTTCGTAAAAGGTATGAAAAATCCCTTCGCAATTCCACATGAGCAACATCTTGGCATCATGTCTACCAAATTTCATAGGCATCCGACAAACGGTGTCCGAGGAGTACGTTAAAGTTCACCATGAGACCGGCCCATAGAGCCCAAGGCATTTTTTTACTTTAGGGGGCGCTACAGAGTCCCTGGGCCACACCCGGGTCTATACCTCTGTATACCTCCAGTGTTCCAGACTTCCAAGGTGTGTGCAAAATTTCGTGACTTTTCACACACGGGAAGGTGGTCAAAAATGGCCGGTTCCTTTGGGAGGAAAAGAATAACAAAAAAAAAAAATAATTAAAGCCGCAAGCGGCGATGACGGGCCCTCGCACCAGGTGCACCGCAAAGAGTGCATATCGCAACAATGGTACACAATGAAGGCACATTCACTCGGAACAGGTGTGCTATCTTTGTCTCACCCTCATTTTTTACACTCGCAGACACTCACTGTCACACACTCACTCAGTCATACTGCATGTTCAGAAGGTGGTCCACAGTCTGAGTACCAACTTTGGCTATGATAGGTCAAACCATTTCCAAGTTATAATGTTCGACCACAAGGGGGCATTAGAGAGTTTCGATTCATGGTTTTGCGTGGTCAGAACACGGTCAGGAGTCCATATACCAAGTTTGGATAAGCTACGTCAAACCGTGTCCAAGTTATCATATTTGACCACTAGAGGGCACTAGAGAGTTTCGATTCATCGTTATGTGTGGTCAGAACACGGTCAGGAGTCCATATACCAAGTTTGAATAAGCTACGTCAAACCGTTCCCAAGTTATCATATTTGACCACTAGAGGGCGCTAGACAGTTTCGATTCATGATTCTGTGTGGTCAGTACACGGTCAAGAGTCCATATACTAAGTTTGGATAAGCTACGTCAAACCGTTTCCAAGTTATAATATTTGACCACTAGGGGCGCTACAGAGTTTCGATTCATGGTTATGCGTGGTCAGAACACGGTCAGGAGTCCATAAACCAAGTTTGGATAAGCTATGTCAAACCGTTTCCAAGTTATAATTTTTGACCACTAGCACTTTTAGCACCTTTCCTGCTTGACCAGGTGGTGGTGCTATAACAGGCACGCCCACGGGGTGTCTAGATATCATCACAGGCACACGATCTATGAACCTGTGAAGTTTCAGAACAATCGGGTAAAGTATAGTCAATTTCTGGCACTTTTCCTGCTTGGCCAGGTGGTGGCGCTATAACAGCCACGCCCACGGGGTGTCTAGATGTCATCACAGTCATACTATCTATAAGCCAGTGAAGTTTCAGATTAATCGGGTAAAGCAGTATCAATTTCTAGCACATTTCCTGCTTGGCCAGGTGGTGGCGCTATAACAGCCACGCCCCCGGGGTGTCTAGATATCATCACAGTCATACCATCTATGAACCTGTGAAGTTTCAGACCAATCGGTTAATGCTGTGTAATTTTATGACACACTTCCTGTTTCGTGATGAGCTATTAAAATCATACAATTTCATAAAATTGTTATTTCAACATAGTACGAGATATCAAAAATCCGTTCGCAATTTGGCATCATCAGCATCTAGAGGTCATGTACACCAAATTTCACTTCAATCTGACGTACCGTGTCCGACGAGTATGTTAAAGTTCACTGTGTGTCCAAATTTTTACACTCCTTATTACCTCACTTCCTGTTGGGCGTGGCTAATGCAATGTAATGCGAAAGTTGTTCGTCTTGGGGAGTCCCACACACCTACCAAATTTCGTGCATGTAGCTCAAAGTATATGTCAACCATGGCACTTAAAGGGAAATCCTGTCAAATTTCAACAAGAGCTCTATTGCTCAAGCTACTAGAGATTAGCAAATACTGAAGACGCAAGACATTTTAGTCCAACCATATAGGTTTCCTTGAACAGAGAGTAAGCCCTGACAGTTCACCCAATGGGGCAAGTTTTCAAAACAGTTTTCAGCATCAAATCATGCACCAAATGTCACCCCAAAAGCTATGTAACATCATCAGACACATTACAACACACCTCTGTAGTGTTTATGACTACAAATGTCTAACAAAGTGCTTAAAATTGTGTTTTTATGCAGTGTTTACAAAACCGTTTTGTAAACAAACAATATTGGGCTGCTTGCATAAGCTCACAGTTTTAACCACTTTCCCAGCCATTTGTTGCCATACACAATACAGTTCTGTGTTGTAATGTGTCTGATGATGTTGCATAACTTTTGGGGTGATATTTGGAGCATGCTTAAATGCTGTAAACACAGTTTTTGAAAACTTGCCCCATTGGGTTAACGGTCAGGGCTTATTCTCTGTTCAAGGAAACCTATATGGTTAGTCCAAAATGTCTTGCGTCTTCAGTATTGGCTAATCTCAAGTAGCTTGAGCAATAGAGCTCTTGTTGAAAATTGACAGGATTTCCCCTTTAATGTCAATTTCTGTAGTGGTTCCACCTTGCCAGATGGTGGCGCTGTAACAACCACACCCATTAAGTGTATGGATATTGTCGTAATCACAGGATCTATAAACGGTATGAGTTTCAGACGATTCTATCAATCCAGTGCGATGTTATGACACACTTCCTGTTTCGTGATGAGCTATTAAAATCATACAATTTCATAAAATTGTTATTTCAACATAGTACGAGATATCAAAAATCCGTTCGCAATTTGGCATCATCAGCATCTAGAGGTCATGTACACCAAATTTCACTTCAATCTGACATACGGTGTCCGACGAGTATGTTAAAGTTCACTGTGTGTCCAAATTTTTACACTCCTTATTACCTCACTTCCTGTTGGGCGTGGCTAATGCAATGTAATGCGAAAGTTGTTCGTCTTGGGGAGTCCCACACACCTACCAAATTTCGTGCATGTAGCTCAAAGTATATGTCAACCATGGCACTTAATGTCAATTTCTGTAGTGGTTCCACCTTGCCAGATGGTGGCGCTGTAACAACCACACCCATTAAGTGTATGGATATTGTCGTAATCACAGGATCTATAAACGGTATGAGTTTCAGACGATTCTATCAATCCAGTGCGATGTTATGACACATTTCCTGTTTTTCAGTTTTTCTCTTAATCCATGCCTCCGCCATCTTGATTTCGTAAAAGGTATGAAAAATCCCTTCGCAATTCCACATGAGCAACATCTTGACATCATGTCTACCAAATTTCATAGGCATCCGACAAACGGTGTCCGAGGAGTACGTTAAAGTTCACCATGAGACCGGCCCATAGAGCCCAAGGCATTTTTTTACTTTAGGGGGCGCTACAGAGTCCCTGGGCCACACCCAGGTCTATACCTCTGTATACCTCCAGTGTTCCAGACTTCCAAGGTGTGTGCAAAATTTCGTGACTTTTCACGCACGGGAAGGTGGTCAAAAATGGCCGGTTCCTTTGGGAGGAAAAGAATAACAAAAAAAAAAAATAATAATAATAATTAAAGCCACAAGTGGCGATGACGGGCCCTCGCACCAGGTGCACCGCAAAGAGTGCATATCGCAACAATGGTACACAGTGAAGGCACATTCAGTCGGAACAGGTGTGCTATCTTTGTCTCACCCTCATTTTTTACACTCGCAGACACTCACTGTCACACACTCACTCAGTCTGCCTTTTAAACTCTTTCTCTTAGTAGGGGCGCTACAGAGATTCACATAAGTCATACTGCATGTTCAGAAGGTGGTCCACAGTCTGAGTACCAACTTTGGCTATGATAGGTCAAACCGTTTCCAAGTTATAATGTTCGACCACAAGGGGGCATTAGAGAGTTTTGATTCATGGTTTTGCGTGGTCAGAACACGGTCAGGAGTCCATATACCAAGTTTGGATAAGCTACGTCAAACCGTGTCCAAGTTATCATATTTGACCACTAGAGGGTGCATCAGAGTTTCGATTCATGGTTATCCGTGGTCAGAACACGATCAGGAGTCCACATACCAAGTTTGGATAAGCTACGTCAAACCGTTTCCAAGTTATCATATTTGACCACTAGAGGGCGCTAGAGAGTTTCGATTCATGGTCATGCGTGGTCAGAACACGTTCAGGAGTCCATATACCAAGTTTGGATAAGCTACGTCAAACCGTTTCCAAGTTATAATATTTGACCACTACAGGGCACCAGAGAGTTTCAGTTCATGGTAATGCGCAGTCAGAACACAGTCTGGAGGCACGCCCATGGAGTGTCTAGATATCGTCCCAGTCAAACCATCTATGTAGCAGTGAAATTTAAGACTAATCGGGTAAAGCATTGTCAATTTCTGGCACTTTTCCTGCTTGACCAGACGGTGGCGCTATAACAGTCACACCCACGGGGTGTTTAGATATCATCACAGTCATACCATCTATGAACCTGTGAAGTTTCAGATCAATCGGGTAAAGCATTGTCAATTTCTGGCACATTTCCTGCTTGACCAGATGGTGGCGCTACAACAGCCACGCCCACGGAGTGTCTAGATATCATCACACTCATACCATCTATGAACCTGTGAAGTTTCAGACCAATCGGTTAATGCAGTGTGATTTTATGACACACTTCCTGTTTCGTGATAAGCACTTTTCCTGCTTGACCAGACGGTGGCGCTATAACAGTCACGCCCACGGGGTGTTTAGATATCATCACAGTCATACCATCTATGAACCAGTCAAGTTTCAGATCAATCGGGTAAAGCATTGTCAATTTCTGGCACATTTCCTGCTTGACCAGGTGGTGGCGCTACAACAGCCACGCCCACGGAGTGTCTAGATATCATCACACTCATACCATCTATGAACCTGTGAAGTTTCAGACCAATCGGTTAATGCAGTGTGATTTTATGACACACTTCCTGTTTCGTGATGAGCTATTAAAATCATACAATTTCATAATATTGTTATTCCAACATATTTCGTAGTATCAAAAATCTGTTCGCAATTTAGCATCAGCAACATCTAGAGGTCATGTACACCAAATTTCACTTGAATCTGACATACCGTGTCCGACAAGTACGTTAAAGTTCACTGTGTGTCCAAATTTTTACACTCCTTAATACCTCACTTCCTGTTGGGCGTGGCTAATGCAATGTAATACAAAAATTGTTCGTCTTGGGGAGTCCCACACACCTACCAAATTTCTTGCATGTAGCTCAAAGTATATGTCAACCATGGAACTAAATGTCAATTTCTGTAATGGTTCCACCTTGCCAGATGGTGGCGCTGTAACAACCACGCCCAGTAAGTGAATGGATATTGTCGTAATCATAAGATCTATAAACGGTATGAGTTTCAGGCGATTTTATCAATCCAGTGTGATGTTATGCCACATTTCCTGTTTTTCATTTTTTTCTCTTATTTCATGCATCCGCCATCTTGAATTCGTAAAAGGTATGAAAAATCCCTTCGCAATTTGACATGAGCAATATCTTGGTATCATGTCTACCAAATTTCACAGGAATCTGAGAAACGGTGTCCGAGGAGTATGTTAAAGTTCATCATGAGACCGGCCCATAGAGCCCAAGGCATTTTTTTACTTTAGGGGGCGCTACAGAGTCCCTGGGCCACACCCGGGTCTATACCTCTGTAAACCTCCAGTGTTCCAGAATTCCAAGGTGTGTGCAAAATTTCGTGACTTTTTGAGCACGGGAAAGTGGTCAAAAATGGCCGGTTCCATTGTGAGGAAAAGAATAACAAAAAATAATAATAATAATAATAATCCTTACAAAAACAATAGGGCTTCGCACCTATCGGTGCACAAGCCCGTTCCGGGCTCGTGCACCTCGGTGCTCGGGCCCTAATAATAATAATCCTTACAAAAACAATAGGGCTTCGCACCGGTCGGTGCACAAGCCCGTTCCGGGCTCGTGCACCTCGGTGCTCGGGCCCTAATAATTAAAGCCACAAGTGGCGATGACGGGCCCTCGCACCAGGTGCACCGCAAAGAAGGCATACCGCAAAAATGGTGCACCGTAAACAGGAATACACCCACAATCACTCACAACAGCAGTGCTGTCTTTGCCTCACCCTCATGTTCACAATCGCTGTTAAATCATTGTCAATTTCTGGCACATTTCCTGTTTGACCAGGTGGTGGCGCTACAACAGTCACGCCCACGGGGTGTCTGGGTATCATCACAGGTATGCCATCTATGAACCAGTGAAGTTGCAAATCAATCGGTGAAAGCATTGTCAATTTCTGGCACATTTCCTGGCTGACCAGGGGGTGGCGCTATAACAGGCATACCCACAGGGTGTCTAGATATCATCACAGGCACACCATCTATGAACCAGTGAAGTTTCAGATCAATCGGGTAAAGCATTGTCAATTTCTGGCACTTTTCCTGCTTGACCAGGTGGTGGCGCTATAACAGGCACGCCCACGGGGTGTCTAGATATCATCACAGGCATACCTTCTATGAACCTGTGAAGTTTCAGATCAATCGGGTAAAGCAGTGTCAATTTCTGGCACATTTCCTACTTTACCAGGTGGTGGCGCTATAACAGCCACGCCCACGGGCTGTCTAGATATCATCACAGTCATACCATCTATGAACCTGTGAAGTTTCAGACCAAACGGTTAATGCAGTGCGATTTTATGACACACTTCCTGTTTCGTGATGAGCTATTAAAATCATACAATTTCATAAAATTGTTATTTCAACATAGTACGAGATATCAAAAATCCGTTCGCAATTTTGCATCATCAGCATCTAGAGGTCATGTACACCAAATTTCACTCGAATCTGACCAACCATGTCCGACGAGTACGTTAAAGTTCACCATATGCCCAAATTTTTACATTCCTTATTACCTCACTTCCTGTTGGGCGTGGCTAATGCAATGTAATACGAAAGTTGTTCGTCTTGGAGAGTATGACACACCTACCAAATTTTGTGCGTGCAGCTCAAAGTATATGTGAACCATGGCACTTAATGTCAATTTCTGTACTTTTTCCACCTTGCCAGATGGTGGCGCTGCAACAACCACGCCCATTAAGTGTATGAATGTTGGCGTCATGATAATATCTATAACTTTGTAAATGACTTTCAGACAATTCCATCAACGCCCTGCGATCTAATGACACTTTTCCTTTTTTTCAATTTTTCCCATATTTCACTCATCCGCCATCTTGAAATTATAAAGGGTATGAATAATCCCTTCGCAATTTTACATCAGCAACATCTTGGCATCATGTCTACCAAATTTCACAGGAATCTGACCAACGGTGTCCGAGGAGTACATTAAAGTTCAGTGGGTGTCCGGCCCCATAGAGCCCAATGTAATTTTTTACTTTAGGGGGCGCTACGGAGTCCCTGGGCCACACCCAAGTCCATGCCTCTGTATACCTCTAGTGTTCCATACTTCCAAGGTGTGTGCAAAATTTCATGAGTTTTCATGCACGGGAAAGGGGTCAAAAATGGCCGTAACCAGGGGAAGAAAAATAATAATAATTAAAGCCGCTAGCGGCGATGACGGGCCCTCGCACCAGGTGCACCGCAAAGAGGACATACCGCAAAAATGGTGCACCGTAAACAGGGATGCACATTCACTCCTGGCAGCCGTGCTCTCTTTGTCTCACCCTCATTTTTACACTCGCAGACACACTGTCACAACTCACTCAGTCTGCCTTTAACACTCTCTCCCTTAGTAGGGGCTCTAGAGGAAAATTTCATGAGTCATACTGCATGATCAGAAGATGGTCCATAGTCTGTGTACCAACTTTTGCTATGATAGGTCAAACCGTTTCCAATTTATAATGTTCGACCACAAGGGGGCATTAAAGAGTTTCGATTCTTGGTTCTGCGTGGTCAGAACACGGTCAGGAGTCCATATACCAAGTTTGGATCAGCTACGTCAAACCGTTTCTAAGTTATCATATTTGACCACTAGAGGGTGCTAGCAGAGTTTCGATTCATGGTTATGCGTGGTCAGAACACAATCAAGAGTCCACATACCAAGTTTGGATAAGCTACGTCAAACCGTTTCCAAGTTATCATATTTGACCACTAGAGGGCGCTAGAGAGTTTCGATTCATGGTCATGGGTGGTCAGAACACGATCAGGAGTCCATATACCAAGTTTGGATAAGCTACGTCAAACCGTTTCCAAGTTATCATATTTGACCACTAGAGGGCACTACAGAGTTTCGATTCATGGTTAGGCGTGGTCAGAACGCGGTCAGGAGTCCATATACCAAGTTTGGATAAGCTACGCCAAACCGTTTCCAAGTTATAATTTTTGACCACTAGGGGCGCTAGGGAGTTTCAGTTAATGGTAATGCGCGGTCAGAACACAGTCCGGAGGCACGCCCATGGGGTGTCTTGATATCATCACAGGCACACCATCTATGAACCAGTGAAGTTTCAGATCAATCAGGTAAAACGTTAGTCAATTTCTGGCACACTTTCCTGCTTGACCAGTTGGTGGCGCTATAACAGGCACGCCCACAGGGTGTCTAGATATCATCACAGTCATACTATCTATAAGCCAGTGAAGTTTCAGATCAATCGGGTAAAGCATTGTCAATTTCTGGCACATTTCCTGCTTGGCCAGGTGGTGGCGCTATAACAGCCACGCCCCCGGGGTGTCTAGATATCATCACAGTCATACCATCTATGAACCTGTGAAGTTTCAGACCAATCGGTTAATGCTGTGTAATTTTATGACACACTTCCTGTTTCGTGATGAGCTATTAAAATCATACAATTTCATAAAATTGTTATTTCAACATAGTACGAGATATCAAAAATCCGTTCGCAATTTGGCATCATCAGCATCTAGAGGTCATGTACACCAAATTTCACTTCAATCTGACATACCGTGTCCGACGAGTACGTTAAAGTTCACTGTGTGTCCAAATTTTTACACTCCTTATTACCTCACTTCCTGTTGGGCGTGGCTAATGCAATGTAATGCGAAAGTTGTTCGTCTTGGGGAGTCCCACACACCTACCAAATTTCGTGCATGTAGCTCAAAGTATATGTCAACCATGGCACTTAATGTCAATTTCTGTAGTGGTTCCACCTTGCCAGATGGTGGCGCTGTAACAACCACGCCCATTAAGTGTATGGATATTGTCGTAATCACAGGATCTATAAACGGTATGAGTTTCAGACGATTCTCTCAATCCAGTGCGATGTTATGACACATTTCCTGTTTTTCAGTTTTTCTCTTAATTCATGCCTCCGCCATCTTGAATTCGTAAAAGGTATGAAAAATCCCTTCGCAATTCCACATGAGCAACATCTTGGCATCATGTCTACCAAATTTCATAGGCATCCGACAAACGGTGTCCGAGGAGTACGTTAAAGTTCATCATGAGACCGGCCCATAGAGCCCAAGGCATTTTTTTACTTTAGGGGGCGCTACAGAGTCCCTGGGCCACACCCGGGTCTATACCTCTGTATACCTCCAGTGTTCCAGACTTCCAACGTGTGTGCAAAGTTTCGTGACTTTTCGCGCACGGGAAGGTGGTCAAAAATGGCCGGTTCCTTTGGGAGGAAAAGAATAACAATAAAAAAAATAATTAAAGCCGCAAGCGGCGATGACGGGCCCTCGCACCAGGTGCACCGCAAAGAGTGCATATCGCAACAATGTTACACAGTGAAGGCACATTCACTCGGAACAGGTGTGCTATCTTTGTCTCACCCTCATTTTTTACACTCGCAGACACTCACTGTCACACACTCACTCAGTCTGCCTTTTAAACTCTTTCTCTTAGTAGGGGCGCTACAGAGAATCACATAAGTCATACTGCATGTTCAGAAGGTGGTCCACAGTCTAAGTACCAACTTTGGCTATGATAGGTCAAACCCGATTCCAAGTTATAATGTTCGACCACAAGGGGGCATTAGAGAGTTTCGATTCATGGTTTTGCGTGGTCAGAACACGGTCAGGAGTCCATTTACCAAGTTTGGATAAGCTACGTCAAACCGTGTCCAAGTTATCATATTTGACCACTAGAGGGCGCTAGAGAGTTTCGATTCATCGTTATGCGTGGTCAGAACACGGTCAGGAGTCCATATACCAAGTTTGAATAAGCTACGTCAAACCGTTCCCAAGTTATCATATTTGACCACTAGAGGGCGCTAGACAGTTTCAAGTCATGATTCTGTGTGGTCAGTACACGGTCAACAGTCCATATACTAAGTTTGGATAAGCTACGTCAAACCGTTTCCAAGTTATGATATTTGACCACTAGGGGCGCTACAGAGTTTCGATTCATGGTTATGCGTGGTCAGAACACGGTCAGGAGTCCATAAACCAAGTTTGGATAAGCTATGTCAAACCGTTTCCAAGTTATAATTTTTGACCACTAGCACTTTTAGCACCTTTCCTGCTTGACCAGGTGGTGGCGCTATAACAGGCACGCCCACGGGGTGTCTAGATATAATCACAGGCACACAATCTATGAACCTGTGAAGTTTCAGATCAATCGGGTAAAGCATAGTCAATTTCTGGCACTTTTCCTGCTTGGCCAGGTGGTGGCGCTATAACAGCCACGCCCACGGGGTGTCTAGATATAATCACAGGCACACGATCTATGAACCAGTCAAGTTTCAGATCAATCGGGTAAAGCATTGTCAATTTCTAGCACATTTCCTGCTTGACCAGGTGGTGGCGCTACAACAGCCACGCCCACGGAGTGTCTAGATATCATCACACTCATGCCATCTATGAACCTGTGAAGTTTCAGACCAATCGGTTAATGCAGTGTGATTTTATGACACACTTCCTGTTTCGTGATGAGCTATTAAAATCATACAATTTCATAATATTGTTATTCCAACATATTTCGTAGTATCAAAAATCTGTTCGCAATTTAGCATCAGCAACATCTAGAGGTCATGTACACCAAATTTCACTTGAATCTGACATACCATGTCCGACAAGTACGTTAAAGTTCACTGTGTGTCCAAATTTTTACACTTCTTAATACCTCACTTCCTGTTGGGCGTGGCTAATGCAATGTAATACAAAAATTGTTCGTCTTGGGGAGTCCCACACACCTACCAAATTTCTGTGCATGTAGCTCAAAGTATATGTCAACCATGGAACTAAATGTCAATTTCTGTAATGGTTCCACCTTGCCAGATGGTGGCGCTGTAACAACCACGCCCAGTAAGTGAATGGATATTGTCGTAATCATAAGATCTATAAATCGGTATGAGTTTCAGGCGATTTTATCAATCCAGTGTGATGTTATGCCACATTTCCTGTTTTTCATTTTTTCTCTTATTTCATGCATCCGCCATCTTGAATTCGTAAAGGGTATGAAAAATCCCTTCGCAATTTGACATGAGCAATATCTTGGTATCATATCTACCAAATTTCACAGGAATCTGACAAATGGTGTCCGAGGAGTATGTTAAAGTTCATCATGAGACCGGCCCATAGAGCCCAAGGCATTTTTTTTACTTTAGGGGGCGCTACAGAGTCCCTGGGCCACACCCGGGTCTATACCTCTGTAAACCTCCAGTGTTCCAGAATTCCAAGGTGTGTGCAAAATTTCGTGACTTTTTGAGCACGGGAAAGTGGTCAAAAATGGCCGGTTCCATTGTGAGGAAAAGAATAACAAAAAATAATTAAAGCCACAAGTGGCGATGACGGGCCCTCGCACCAGGTGCACCGCAAAGAAGGCATACCGCAAAAATGGTGCACCGTAAACAGGAATACACCCACAATCACTCACAACAGCAGTGCTGTCTTTGCCTCACCCTCATGTTCACAATCTCTGTTAAATCATTGTCAATTTCTGGCACATTTCCTGTTTGACCAGGTGGTGGCGCTATAACAGTCACGCCCACGGGGTGTCTGGGTATCATCACAGGCATGCCATCTATGAACCAGTGAAGTTGCAAATCAATCGGTGAAAGCATTGTCAATTTCTGGCACATTTCCTGGTTGACCAGGGGGTGGCGCTATAACAGGCATACCCACAGGGTGTCTAGATATCATCACAGGCACACCATCTATGAACCAGTGAAATTTCAGATCAATCGGGTAAAGCATTGTCAATTTCTGGCACTTTTCCTGCTTGACCAGGTGGTGGCGCTATAACAGGCACGCCCACGGGGTGTCTAGATATCATCACAGGCATACCTTCTATGAACCTGTGAAGTTTCAGATCAATCGGGTAAAGCAGTGTCAATTTCTGGCACATTTCCTACTTGACCAGGTGGTGGCGCTATAACAGCCACGCCCACGGGCTGTCTAGATATCATCACAGTCATACCATCTATGAACCTGTGAAGTTTCAGACCAAACGGTTAATGCAGTGCGATTTTATGACACACTTCCTGTTTCGTGATGAGCTATTAAAATCATACAATTTCATAAAATTGTTATTTCAACATAGTACGAGATATCAAAAATCCGTTCGCAATTTTGCATCATCAGCATCTAGAGGTCATGTACACCAAATTTCACTCGAATCTGACCAACCATGTCCGACGAGTACGTTAAAGTTCACTATATGCCCAAATTTTTACATTCCTTATTACCTCACTTCCTGTTGGGCGTGGCTAATGCAATGTAATACGAAAGTTGTTCGTCTTGGAGAGTACGACACACCTACCAAATTTTGTGCGTGCAGCTCAAAGTATATGTGAACCATGGCACTTAATGTCAATTTCTGTACTTTTTCCACCTTGCCAGATGGTGGCGCTGCAACAACCACGCCCATTAAGTGTATGAATGTTGGCGTCATGATAATATCTATAACTTTGTAAATGACTTTCAGACAATTCCATCAACGCCCTGCGATCTAATGACACTTTTCCTTTTTTTCAATTTTTCCCATATTTCACTCATCCGCCATCTTGAAATTATAAAGGGTATGAATAATCCCTTCGCAATTTTACATCAGCAACATCTTGGCATCATGTCTACCAAATTTCACAGGAATCTGACCAACGGTGTCCGAGGAGTACATTAAAGTTCAGTGGGTGTCCGGCCCCATAGAGCCCAATGTATTTTTTACTTTAGGGGGCGCTACGGAGTCTCTGGGCCACACCCAAGTCCATGCCTCTGTATACCTCTAGTGTTCCATACTTCCAAGGTGTGTGCAAAATTTCATGAGTTTTCATGCACGGGAAAGGGGTGTCCATGCCTCTGTATACCTCTAGTGTTCCATACTTCCAAGGTGTGTGCAAAATTTCATGAGTTTTCATGCACGGGAAAGGGGTCAAAAATGGCCGTAACCAGGGAAGAAAAATAATAATAATAATAATAATGACAAGCCTACAAACGCAATAGGGCCTCGCACCGGTCGGTGCACAAGCCCGTTCCGGGCTCGTGCACCTCGGTGCTCGGGCCCCAAAAATCCTTACAAAAGCAATAGGGCCTCGCACCGGTCGGTGCACAAGCCCGTTCCGGGCTCGTGCACCTCGGTGCTCGGGCCCTAATAATAATAATAACGACAAATCCTTACAAAAGCAATAGGGCTTCGCACCGGTCGGTGCACAAGCTCGTTCCGGTCTCGTGCACCTCGGTGCTCGGGCCCTAATAATGACAAATCCTCACAAAAGCAATAGGGCTTCGCACCAGTCGGTGCACAAGCCCGTTCTGGGCTCGTGCACCTCGGTGCTCGGGCCCCACTACAGCCGCAAGCGGCGATGACGGGCCCTCGCACCAGGTGCACCGCAAAGAGTGCATATCGCAACAATGGTACACAATGAAGGCACATTCACTCGGAACAGGTGTGCTATCTTTGTCTCACCCTCATTTTTTACACTCGCAGACACTCACTGTCACACACTCACTCAGTCATACTGCATGTTCAGAAGGTGGTCCACAGTCTGAGTACCAACTTTGGCTATGATAGGTCAAACCGTTTCCAAGTTATAATGTTCGACCACAAGGGGGCATTAGAGAGTTTCGATTCATGGTTTTGCGTGGTCAGAACACGGTCAGGAGTCCATATACCAAGTTTGGATAAGCTACGTCAAACCGTGTCCAAGTTATCATATTTGACCACTAGAGGGCGCTAGAGAGTTTCGATTCATCGTTATGCGTGGTCAGAACACGGTCAGGAGTCCATATACCAAGTTTGAATAAGCTACGTCAAACCGTTCCCAAGTTATCATATTTGACCACTAGAGGGCGCTAGACAGTTTCGATTCATGATCCTGTGTGGTCAGTACACGGTCAAGAGTCCATATACTAAGTTTGGATAAGCTACGTCAAACCGTTTCCAAGTTATAATATTTGACCACTAGGGGCGCTACAGAGTTTCGATTCATGGTTATGCGTGGTCAGAACACGGTCAGGAGTCCATAAACCAAGTTTGGATAAGCTATGTCAAACCGTTTCCAAGTTATAATTTTTGACCACTAGCACTTTTAGCACCTTTCCTGCTTGACCAGGTGGTGGTGCTATAACAGGCACGCCCACGGGGTGTCTAGATATCATCACAGGCACACGATCTATGAACCTGTGAAGTTTCAGATCAATCGGGTAAAGTATAGTCAATTTCTGGCACTTTTCCTGCTTGGCCAGGTGGTGGCGCTATAACAGCCACGCCCACGGGGTGTCTAGATATCATCACAGTCATACTATCTATAAGCCAGTGAAGTTTCAGATTAATCGGGTAAAGCAGTATCAATTTCTAGCACATTTCCTGCTTGGCCAGGTGGTGGCGCTATAACAGCCACGCCCCCGGGGTGTCTAGATATCATCACAGTCATACCATCTATGAACCTGTGAAGTTTCAGACCAATCGGTTAATGCTGTGTAATTTTATGACACACTTCCTGTTTCGTGATGAGCTATTAAAATCATACAATTTCATAAAATTGTTATTTCAACATAGTACGAGATATCAAAAATCCGTTCGCAATTTGGCATCATCAGCATCTAGAGGTCATGTACACCAAATTTCACTTCAATCTGACATACCGTGTCCGACGAGTACGTTAAAGTTCACTGTGTGTCCAAATTTTTACACTCCTTATTACCTCACTTCCTGTTGGGCGTGGCTAATGCAATGTAATGCGAAAGTTGTTCGTCTTGGGGAGTCCCACACACCTACCAAATTTCGTGCATGTAGCTCAAAGTATATGTCAACCATGGCACTTAATGTCAATTTCTGTAGTGGTTCCACCTTGCCAGATGGTGGCGCTGTAACAACCACACCCATTAAGTGTATGGATATTGTCGTAATCACAGGATCTATAAACGGTATGAGTTTCAGACGATTCTATCAATCCAGTGCGATGTTATGACACATTTCCTGTTTTTCAGTTTTTCTCTTAATTCATGCCTCCGCCATCTTGATTTCGTAAAAGGTATGAAAAATCCCTTCGCAATTCCACATGAGCAACATCTTGGCATCATGTCTACCAAATTTCATAGGCATCCGACAAACGGTGTCCGAGGAGTACGTTAAAGTTCACCATGAGACCGGCCCATAGAGCCCAAGGCATTTTTTTACTTTAGGGGGCGCTACAGAGTCCCTGGGCCACACCCGGGTCTATACCTCTGTATACCTCCAGTGTTCCAGACTTCCAAGGTGTGTGCAAAATTTCGTGACTTTTCACGCACGGGAAGGTGGTCAAAAATGGCCGGTTCCTTTGGGAGGAAAAGAATAACAAAAAAAAAAAAAAATAATCTTTCCAAAAGCAATAGGGCTTCGCACCGGTCGGTGCACAAGCCCGTTCGGGCTCGTGCACCTCGGTGCTCGGGCCCTAATAATAAGAATAATAATCTGAGCAAAAGCAATAGGGCTTCGCACCTGTCGGTGCACAAGCCCGTTGGGCTCGTGCACCTCGGTGCTCGGGCCCTAATAATAATAATCTGAGCAAAAGCAATAGGGCTTCGCACCGGTCGTTGCACAAGCCCGTTCCGGGCTCGTGCACCTCGGTGCTCGGGCCCTAATTAAAGCCACAAGTGGCGATGACGGGCCCTCGCACCAGGTGCACCGCAAAGAGTGCATATCGCAACAATGGTACACAGTGAAGGCACATTCAGTCGGAACAGGTGTGCTATCTATGTCTCACCCTCATTTTTTACACTCGCAGACACTCACTGTCACACACTCACTCAGTCTGCCTTTTAAACTCTTTCTCTTAGTAGGGGCGCTACAGAGATTCACATAAGACATACTGCATGTTCAGAAGGTGGTCCACAGTCTGAGTACCAACTTTGGCTATGATAGGTCAAACTGTTTCCAAGTTATAATGTTCGACCACAAGGGGGCATTAGAGAGTTTCGATTCATGGTTTTGCGTGGTCAGAACACGGTCAGGAGTCCATATACCAAGTTTGGATAAGCTACGTCAAACCGTGTCCAAGTTATCATATTTGACCACTAGAGGGCACTAGAGAGTTTCGATTCATCGTTATGTGTGGTCAGAACACGGTCAGGAGTCCATATACCAAGTTTGAATAAGCTACGTCAAACCGTTCCCAAGTTATCATATTTGACCACTAGAGGGCGCTAGACAGTTTCGATTCATGATTCTGTGTGGTCAGTACACGGTCAAGAGTCCATATACTAAGTTTGGATAAGCTACGTCAAACCGTTTCCAAGTTATAATATTTGACCACTAGGGGCGCTACAGAGTTTCGATTCATGGTTATGCGTGGTCAGAACACGGTCAGGAGTCCATAAACCAAGTTTGGATAAGCTATGTCAAACCGTTTCCAAGTTATAATTTTTGACCACTAGGGGCAATCGGGTAAAGCATTGTCAATTTCTGGCACATTTCCGGCTTGACCAGGTGGTGGCGCTATAACAGGCATGTCCATGGGGTGTCTAGATATCATCACAGTCATACCATCTATGAACCAGTGAAGTTTCAGATCAATCGGGTAAAGCATTGTCAATTTCTGGCACATTTCCTGCATGACCAGATGGTGGCGCTATAACAGGCACGCCCACGGGGTGTTTAGATATCATCACAGTCATACCATCTATGAACCAGTCAACTTTCAGATCAATCGGGTAAAGCATTGTCAATTTCTGGCACATTTCCTGCTTGACCAGGTGGTGGCGCTATAACAGCCACGCCCACGGGGTGTCTAGATGTCATCACAGTCATACCATCTATGAACCTGTGAAGTTTCAGACCAATCGGTTAATGCAGTGTGATTTTATGACACACTTCCTGTTTCGTGATGAGTTATTAAAATCATACAATTTCATAATATTGTTATTCCAACATATTTCGTAGTATCAAAAATCCGTTCGCAATTTAGCATCAGCAACATCTAGAGGTCATGTACACCAAATTCCACTTGAATCTGACATACCGTGTCCGACAAGTACGTTAAAGTTCGCGGTGTGTCCAAATTTTTACACTTCTTAATACCTCACTTCCTGTTGGGCGTGGCTAATGTATTTGTCCGTGGAATAACATCGGACTTTAAGATCACAGAGGAACTGGCAGCAATGCGGTCAATGAAAGGGACAACGACTGGGAGTGATCTGTTCACCGAGGTAAATGCATGCATGGAGACTGGGGCTGACATGGAACAAATTGGCAGGTGTCACGACAGATGGTTGTCCAAATCTGACAGGGAAAAATGTTGGACTTTTAAAACGTATGCAAGACAAAGTGACTGAAATTGACGCGGATCAGAAATTGATATTTTTGCACTGTATCATACATCAGCATGTGTTGTGCAAGTCAGTGCTAAAAATCAGTCACGTCGTCGATGTTGTAACTAAAATAGTTAACTTCATCCGGGCACGATCACTGAATCACAGACAGTTCGTCACACTTTTGGAGGAGCATGAGACAGAACATCGTGACATTGGCTACCACACAACCATCAGATGGCTTAGTTTGGGCAAAGTTCTTAAAAGAGTTTGGGACCTGAAAACAGTGATTCAAGAGTTTTGTGAGACAAAAGGCAAAGACTTCCCAGAGCTCTCAGATGAGGGCTGGATGGCAGATTATGCGTTTTCTGTTGATGTGACTGCATTGATGAATGAATTGAACACCAAACTGCAAGGCAAGGGACTTTTTGTTCATGAAATGCACAGCTTGGTTAAGGCCTTCATGAGAAAGCTGACTTTTCTCTCAAGCCAACTGGAGAGTAACACTCTCACTCATATGCAAACCCTGAAAGAGGTCAAACCATCAGTTCATCAGCTTCATGGATATTCATCCAAGTTAGAAGCACTGCATGGTGAATTTTCAAGGCGATTTGAAGATCTCTGCGCAATTGAGAATGAAATGCACATGATTTCCTCTCCCTTTACCTGCAGTGTTGAAAATGCTCCCAGTGATGTACGGCTGGAACTCATTGACCTGCAGTCTGATGCTGTACTGGCAGACCACTTCAAGTCAAGCTCACTGCTTGATGTTTACTCCTCTCTTAAAGAGGAGAATTTTCCAAACATGAGGAGACATGCTCAGAAGATGTTGGTTCTGTTTGGCTCTACCTACATATGTGAGCAAACATTCTCAGTGATGAAGTTTAACAAATCCAAGAATAGGTCCTCTCTCACTGATGATCATCTCTCAGCTGTGCTTCGCATCTCCACTTCAGACATTCAACCTGAGTTTGATGCTCTTGTTAAAGCCTTGCAGAGACTAGATTTTTCTCACTGAATGAGAAACCCAAACTGAAAAATGCCTAATGAGGTGGTTTGACAAAATATAGGCATTAAAAGCCACTGATTAGCTGTGAGGGACACTTTCTTTGAAAGCCTTTTTCTTAAAATCTCAGTTTTTGACAATTATAGTGTCTCATATTGCATATCTTGCTTGATATTTTGAGTTCAAAGACATATTCAATACTAAGGTTCAGTATTCAATAAATAGATTCTTATTTCTCTAAATATGTCACAATATTGAATATTTTACAAATGGTTAAATTGTTCTCATTTTGTTAACCTTCAATTGAATAAATTACAATTTTTATAAGGCACCCTCACTTTGTATTGCTTATAATCATAGCACATAATCTTCTTACCAAGTGTTGCCAGCTCTAAACAGTTAATTTAATGTTGTTTTATGTAAAAATGCGATAAATATTACACAGAATTGGGTTCAACATTTTGGCCCGGCCCTCCACAATATCTTCTATTTCTCATGTGGCCCTTTGGAAAAAATAATTGCCCACCCCTGGTTTAGAACAATGGCCTGACAATCAGAAATGGAGGGAAAGCACATTTTCCAAAATGTCTGAGTGCACAGACATGGAGGAAAGAGTACAGGATTTCCTATTAAATGATATCCAAACAATGTTAATACATAAGGATGCTTAAAACATGTAATATTTTTGTTGAAAAGCACAGCATTTAGAAAAGGGTCCCTTTTACAACTTCCCCAATTTTCACTGGAGAGTATCATATTTCAACCCAGCTTGTCTCTTGCTCAGTTCGAGTGACAGTTTCTGCTCAAAGATTAAGATATATCAGTGGGCTTGAAGTTGGACAATACAATGATCTTCCCGATCATTCAACAATTTATGTCAGCATATCAGTGTTTTAGCAAAGATTGTCATCATCTAATTCATAATTGCTCAGCGCCCTTTATCACTCCAGAACTCTCTCCACTGTGCCTGTATGTTGACCCTGCCTCTGACTCCCTCTCAATCTCCTCTGTCAAGAGAGACTGAGATGGATTGACAACTGATTTTTTCTCCTATCAACAACATATTTGCTTATTTCATTAATTGTTTTCACCCAGTGGTCTTGTCATCATCTGAATCTTAAAAAAACATTTTAACTGAAAGCACCATTTTCAGAGTGTTTATTGTGTGTTATTACACACTGCTATGCCATATCTGGCAATCTCATTTTAACTGAGAATAAATTAAGACTATTTTGTTCTCTTTTCACAGCTTGGCACACTGCAATATTACAGAGGAAGGCGTCAGGTCTTTATCAGCAACACTGAGATCAAACCAGTCACACCTGAGACAGCTGAGACTGGCTGGGAATAAAGTTGGAGCATCAGGAGTTAAGCATATTTGTTCTCTTCTAGTGGATCCCAACTGTACTCTAGAGAACCTTAGGTGAGTATGAAAAGACCGACCAATGTGCTGATATCAGCAAATTTGAGCATGAAATTGAATTATAATAATTATTTTTAATAATAGCTGGAGGCTATTTTCAATTACATATACATGTAGGCCTATATTTATGCACACAAGAGGTAGCATGCTATTAGGCTAGAATTATCTTTCCATATTAGCTGAAATTGTATACAGCTTAGTAACTTAACTGAAATATATAATAGGCTATATCATTTCTTCACTTAGGCTATTTTTATGCATTGTTTGTAACAATCAGCCCTTTAACTTTCTTTAAAATGGCTGCTCTACTGAACGTGCAAGGGGGTTCTTTTGAATGAAATGAAATTCAACAAGGTCGCAACAATATTGGTCAACAGTGCACTATAAGTGAATAGACGTAAACTGAGTAGAACGTACAACTCAGAGAAGAAACACACAAATGTCCAGTCGCCGCCGAACACCTCATAGAAAAGACGCAGCAAACAGTTTAAATGACGCACTCAGCGCAGAGTCTATATTTTAAATGCACCACAAATAATCCGTGCAACCCAAAACCCTTTTTCCCTTTTAGTCTCAATCCACAATATTAAAGAGTCCGAGACTTAAGGCTTTTCAATAGTCTATCCCAGGATAGCGCAACAATTTATAAAATCCAAACAAGGAAACAGCATGCCAGTTCCACATCATCCATATAAGACACTCTATTTAAATCACTTTGATGGATGTCATGCAAAAAAGCCTGCTCATTAAAACATTTATGATTTCTTTTCAAAATAAAACGTGGCTTCACTTAAATCGGTTTACGGTTTCTTACGCAGACAACTGCGCAGTGGTCACTAACATCATTTGAAAAAACGCCCACAGCAGGGTATTTAAATGGAGCATTAGTAAATTAGTGTAGATTTGTCCATTTTCTTTGGATTAAGGCGTGTTGGTGACTGTACCAGCTGTGTTAGATCGCATAAGTCCCTTAATGTCTAGGTAGATAACCAGTCCCAATTTAAGTCACCTAAAACAATGAACTCATGTGGCTTAACAAATCTTGCCTTAGTCTAAATGTCAGTAAAACAAAAGGCATGTTCTTCTCCAAAACCAACACTCATACCTCTAATCCAGGTATACTCATTAGGGGTGAACATATTGAAATAGTAACCCATTTTAAACATCTTGGTGTACACTTAATACTAACTTAAACTTCAAGAAACACATAAAAAACATGCCCAAAACTATTGAATACAATCTTGCAAACTTTAGGCAGATTAGACACTCACTCTCTATGGAAGCAGCAAAGATATTTATGCATGCTTTGATTTTCTCACACATTTCATACTGTATTACCTGTTGGGGGCAGGCTGGTAAAACAACAACAAAACAAATTGAATCACTGTATAAACAAGCACTAAAGGTGTTTAACTAAAATTTCACAGTGGTGGTGCAGAAATGGCTTTTTGTCAAACACAATCTGTTGAACTTTGAGAATTTCCATTTCTTTTCAAATCTCTGCCTCGTATACAGAATTTTAAATGGTTTGGCCCCTACTTGCCTACTTGAGTTTGTCCAGCGTCGTCCTGCAAATTCTGTAAGATCCACTAGAATAGCATCCATACACAACTGTTTATTTCCCTTTCGCTATTCTACCTTTGGTAAGTCAGCATTTGCAGTGAATGCCACCACACAATGGAATGGCATATCTGATGACATAAAGAGCGCTGCCTCTATTAGTAGTTTTAGATAAACTAAAACACTTACTGAAAACCACACAGCATTGCAATCATTAACATTTGACAAAGCATACACTACACACTTTTTTGTACTTGGTTTTAAAGGGCTAACATAGTGTGCAAATAGAATTATGTGTGTTCTGTCAGCAGTTTTTTTCTTTTTTCTTTGTTTGTTTGTTTTGTTTTGTCTTGTTCTTGTGTATATGGTCTTCTTTGTTGTCTGCTGTACTGTGTTGATGTGTACTTGTGCCCTGCCAGGGGGACTCCAGATGTAAATTAGCCCAAAACTAACTCTGGTACAGTGCATCAAATGGACACATGTTAAAAACTGTGCATGGTCCCTTACAAATAAAATGACAAAATTAAATGAAATGTTCGAGCTTCTGAAGAAAGTCTGCGACTGTCTATTGCACATAGTGGAAAGATGAGGTTACTGCTAGAGCTTAAGATTTTTGCCCGAACCCGACGGGACCCATCGGGGCCCGACTGTTCGGGTCGGGTTCGGTCTTAATTTCTATCATTTTATTCGGGCTCAGGCCGGGCTCGCGCTTGCGCGGTTATTGACTGATCATGTGATGCATTTCGATTAGCGCGAGATAGATCGCGATAGCTAGAATTTATTTTAATTTGTCAAGAAAGACCAAGTGGCCTGAAGCCTACAGTCAATAAATTATGTCAAAAAAAAGTTTTAACCGCTCAATTTTGCCGTCATTCATTGTGTGCGGAAATGCCTGCCTGACCCCATCCACGCAAGGCATAGGATTACTTCCTAACATGAAACAGGGGGAGGTTGTAATACGCAGCAATTTAAATGTTCTACTCGCCAACAGCATGTCGCTCTTCATTTCTTTCGGAAAAAGTTTATCCATATTACCGTTTGAATTTGCAAGCTCATATCGATTAGACTGATTTCTGCGCACGAAAATAACTTTTCACAGACTTTACAATGCATTGTGTTGCCTTGTTTAGGCTTATCGCAAACCGATGCCAGATTCACGTTAGCCTATATTTTCAACTTGCGCAGTGAAAGTGAAAGTCTTGCCATTGTGCGGGGGACGGGGTAGAGATCTGCATTGGGACTGGGTCCCGCTGGGACCCGCGGGACCCAACGCAAAACTCGCGGGAACGGGCGGTTTGCACTTGGCTGCGGGCGTGAACGGGCGGACAACTTAAAAACACTGCGGGAACAGTGGGACTGGGACTTCGAGTTGTTCTTTGCTTTGTAACATTTAGCCTACTTATTCAAAAGGAATTAACTTCATACAAACATGTGGCAAGGTCTCTCTGTTACTTCTTACCTGCTTCTACGTTTCCTCTAGCTGGCAGTAAATCCATCCATTACTGTAACTATACGGCTCTGTTAACTCTTATGTTGGAGCGCCCTCTAGTGGACAATATTATAGTTCCAACAGTTTAACATTGATTTCCGCAATAACTCAATAACAGTTCTTAAACTGATAACATTATCTACGATATCAGTTTCTATTCGTGTTTTTTCGAGAAAGATACCTGCTACATCTGATAATTTTCATGTTCCATGGGCCTATTTTTGCAAAGCAAGCTGTTTTATTAAGTTGCATTTAAATATATTGTGTTTCTTATGTCTGTCGAAAAGAGACCTTAACCTCAATCACTGCGTGAAAATATTAAGGTAGGAAAAAAGAAATAATATAATATGAAACTGCCTTTATTTTATTTAAAAACTACATGGAAATAATAAAATAGGAGCGCTATCCCAACCAATGCGTCAACCCCAAGAATCTCTCTATTAGCCTAATAGCCTAAAATAGGCCTACACTTTCTCCTGCGGGATGGGAGAAGACAAAAAATCAATGCAGTTTTATCAGTGTGTGGGAATAACTTCTCACACTTTCGCGGGTTGCGGGTGGGAATGGACATACACATCGCGGGAATGGGCGGACACGCTGCGCACCCTTGCGGTAGCGGGCGGCAATGGTCAGAAATTCAGCGGGAGCGGGATTAAGAAAACAGTCCCGCGCAGTTCTCTAGTCCGGGGATCATATGTCTAGGGGCAGCAAGGCATTGGATTAATTCCTAACATGAACAGTAGAAAGTGAATGCCGATGCAAATATGAACTTTGCAGTGTTAGGATTTTTTACATTTTCATCGAAAAAAAGTGGGGATGCAATACATCCCTGCATCCCCGCTTCCAGCGCCTATGGCTGTGTGTGTACAGTGGAATTTGTCGGGCTGTAAATGGGTTCGGGCTCTAAAAAAAGCAACTTCATTCTGGCTCAAATGGGTTTGGGCAGAATCCTGTCGGGGTCGGGCCTAACTTTTAAGGCCCTATTAAAGCTGTAGTTACTGCCCCCAACACTTCCGGCAGAGCATTGCAGAGTTGAGAATTGACATGCAAGTTATATAGCCCAGTTCTCAAACTTTTTCTGTCATCCCCCTCTTCTGTCACCCCCCCCCCCCTTCTCTCTAACTACTCATCACAGCAACTTGCGAATAACACCGTTGGAAGGCTCAATTTGCACAGAATATCTCCGTGAAGAATACTTCGCTAGAATCTGAGAGCAACTTCTGATATGAAGAAAGATTATGTGGTGGTTGACATGCAATGCTGATAAATTGTGGCAATGCTTGTGACAATTATCTGATGTGATGTCAAGACTGGATATGTGACAATAATCTGACGTGATTTCAAGACTGGATAACTCATAGAGAGGAATGCATTGAAGGCAGTGAAATCGTCAAGTTTTGTTTATTTTGATATCCAATATGCCCTATTTAACTGAAGAGATCATGAGCTTATGATCATGAGGCCTATAGATGGGCATACAGCCGCATTTATGTTACAATTATTTATGTAAAGTCAAAGCTAAATTTCTTTCGAACAGCTCATTACCGCAACTTGCGAATAACACCTGTAACATGGCAGGGTTTTTAAAGACATTTCCTTTGCAGACTACGCCACCCCAGGAATTAAAGGGGACCCAGGGACCACCCACTTAACTCAACTCAATAGGTCACACAGATTTGTGATACTTAGGGAAAGGCAGAGACGTGCATAAATAAACAATAATTTATTGACATACACACACACACACCGCAAAGGATAACTGTTCGCTAGACCAACAGATGAAACAGACAGTCAAGGAGCAGGCCTGGGCCTACAGGGTGAATCACTCAAAACCACACATGCACTTCAAATTACACACACACTCAATACTGGTGATAAGCAACCCAATAGCACAAATTGAAGTTACATAGAAGTTTAAGTTACACTACACAATAAAAGCCATAAGGCCCAAACAATCCCCCCAAAGTTCCCAGCCTGGCCAACTGACTGACAAACGATGGCCAGCTTAGTTAACATGCATACACATACCACACACACCACACACATACACATACACATACACACACAGACACACACACACAGTACTGGTGCAGTTCAGGGCACAGACCCAACCAGCAAGCTGAACCACACAGCACAGGTACACAGTTAGACAATAAATGAAAAATAATCATAAATGATGAGCAAAACAGCAGTGCCCGTCCTGCTTCCAAGTCATACCAGCATCCAGGGGCAGAACAAGATGGAGAACATGGTTACTGCTCGCAAACAGCCAGACTGAGCATTGGACCAAACAATCCTGGCAATTCGGATGGTGGATTGACTACAGCCAAACAAAGCTCATGGTGCAACAGGAACCTGACCAGGCGAAAAGCAACCCTGTACAACAAGCTCAACAGTCTAATTCTTTAAGAGTATAAACATGGGTCAGGCTAAAACATACCTTCATGACATGACAGATAAAATCTGCCACAACAGACAGCCCAATGATCACAACTAAAGTGGCACCAATCTGCCTACTCTAATAAGTTTCTCTAATTGGGCCAAACCAACAACCTGAAGGCAGTAGGGGGGGCAAAGGAACAGTCCATCATACTACACACCGTAGGAAGGCTCTATTTGCGCGGAATATGTCAGTGAGGAACAGTGGCGTAACGCAAACACTCGGGGCCCCCTGCAGGAAATCAAGCGGGGCCCCCTTCTGAGGAACATTTGGATGAAAATGTGGAAGATTTTTCATGATAGACAACTGTTATAACTGTCATCATCATTAGACTCAGGACAATCAGGGTAATAGAGGTTCTCAGTTCCTTATAACTTGTTATCGCATGAAAGAAATATGCTTTTTTCTAGGCATAAAAATTTACATTTTTTCTAATCATAAAGTATCAATTCTGATTCTTCTTGATCTAAGTGCTGCATTTGATATAGTTGATCATTCCATACTTCTTCACCATCTTCAGCATTTAATTGGCTTTCAGGATACAGCTCTTGCTTGGATCTCATCATATTAAGCGGAAGATCCTTCTCTGTTTCCATTAATAGCATTACCGCTGATGTCAGGCCAATTTTAAATGGGGTTCCACAGGGGTCAATTCTTGGTCCATTGCTCTTCAACTTGTATATGTTACCACTTGGGTCTATTATACGACAACATAGCATTTCTTACCATTCATATGCCGATGATACCCAGCTATATATATCCATTGCCTCTGATGACCCCAGTCCAGTTAATGATCTCATACGTTGTGTCTCTGACATTAAAATCTGGATGGCCCAAAACTTTTTAATGCTGAACGAGGCTAAGACAGAGATCCTTGTGGTAGGCCCCAAGGCCCTTAGACACCACTTGCACCCTATTCTTACCTCCCTCTTTGTAAAGCCATGCGAGGAAGTTAAGAACTTAGGAGTGATTCTTGATTCTGACCTTAATTTGCAAAAGCATGTATCCCATATAACAAAGACATCCTTCTATCACCTAAGAAATATTTCTAAAGTCTGTGGTCTCCTCTCATTCCAGGATTCCGAAAAATTGGTCCATGCATTTATATCCAGCCGTCTAGATTATTGTAATGCACTTTATGCTGGTGTAACAAAACAGACATTAAACAGGCTCCAACTTATTCAAAATGCAGCCGCTAGGGTACTCACCAGGACATCTAAATTTGACCATATCACCCCTATTCTCAAATCACTTCACTGGCTCCCCGTAAAACAAAGAATTGACTTCAAGATACTTCTTCTTGTCTTTAAATCATTAAATAACCTAGCCCCCCATATATTTCTGATATGATCTCTCTTCATAACCCAATCCGTCACTTAAGGTCCTCTAATAAACATCTCCTTACAACCCCTAGAATTAACACAAATGCAGGACATGGCGCTTTCAGTTACTGTGCTCCAGTCCTCTGGAATAGCCTTCCTTTGGAATTAAGGTCATCAGAATCACTGCCTTCTTTTAAAAAGGGACTGAAAACCCATCTGTTTTCTTTGGCTTTTGCCTCATGACCACAGGTCTTTTACCTCACTCACGTCAGATCATGCGCTACGTAACTTTCGTAAGGCCTCCGCGCAACGATCTGATGTTGATGCCATTGGGAGGGATTTCAAGCCCAATATTTCCTAACCGGACCAATCAGGGCTGCTGGCTGCTGTAGAGGGTGTGACGTAGCGAAGAAGCAACTGTTTTGAATTCAACCAATCCAACAAACGTAACCAGCGTCATCGGTTGGTTTCGATGTGGTTGGCTGAAGTGTACGTCACTTAAATTGATGGACAAGCCGTTTGTCCAGTTAGATTCAAGGATTTCTGGCTCCTGAAATAAATCGTCTATCGCGGGGGATCAGATGTTCGCGCGTAGCACTACATCTGACGTGAGGGAGGTAAACAGGTCTTTGCTTTTAAACTGACAATATTACTTTTACTTTATCTGTTTTGCTTTTTTTTTGTGTCATTTCTGTTCTGTTTTACTTTTACTTTTATTTTATTTTATATTACCACTATTATCAATATCTTATTTTCTTCTTGTTCAGTGTATTTTATTCATTTAAAGATCTCTCATCATTCACAGCACATTGTGTCTATGTGTATCATATGAAATGTGAAAGCTTGTCCCGCTCCCGCCCGCAATACCCGCATGATGCCGACATTCGCTTAATGCTCACGGCAGTTTGTGTCATTGGTTTGAGGAATTAAACAAGCTGTGCTTAGCTGAGCACATCACTGACCGATCCTTGAAGCGCGCGGTGGCAGCTGCTGAGGCTTCACAGCCAACAAACCTACCAAAATCTACAATGGATATTAAGAATAATACATTGTGCATATCTTAGGCCTATATGCCACTTGTCACGTTCACATAGGAAATAAAAATATATGAAGTTATAATTTTAAACACGCATGATGGAGCCCCACCCCCTATACTTCGAGTGCATTTGCGCATAATAGCCTTCTACAACTCACCTTACAATTGATTTAAATGCAAACAAGTGAAAAGGAAAACAATACTAGGCTACCTTTTCTGAATCCAGAATATTGAAAATGTAACATGTAATCCTAATAGTAATTATTATTTAAGTAGCCTGTCCCCCGTGGTGCATCTCTGCCCAACCATCTCCACGCTATTGAACCTTCTCCGTTGTTTCTAGAAGTAGGAGATATGTCTTCGCTGTTGCCTTTGCAACTGTCTATAATAATAAAAATAGGAATAATAGCCTAATAATAATAGCATAATAATAATAACTAGAATGCATTTCCAGGGAAAAAGCAGAAGTGTGCTTGCCCCGTTGCACCGCCACGGCGACCCACCACGCGTCAAAACGCAAGGCAGATCGTTACAATGAGATAGGTCATCAGAGAGCAAAGACATATGACAAAAACATATTTTCGTCATTGTGGCACTCCCTATTGGCGAAATGATACCAAATTTGATGCGGGCACTTTGGATGGTGTCCAAAGGCATCCCACTGAATATGATCTTGATACGTCAAAGCGTTTCCGAGATACATGTTTTTGCTCATTATGGCGTCCCCTTGAGGCCAAATGATGCCAAATTTGTGGAGGGCACTTTGGGTGGTACCTTAATGTTTCCCCACAAATGAGTGCGATATGTCAAAGCGTTCCTGAGATATAAGAGAAATTTTGTTTTTTCAACTCTGATGCCACTGTGGCGCCCCCTGGTGGCCAAATGACACCAAATTAAAGACGCCAAGTTTCGATGGTGTCCAAGGTCATCCTACCGAATATCGGCCTGATACATCAAAGCGTTCTGGAGATACATGTTTTTGCTAAATGTGGCGCCCCCTAATGGTGAAATACCACCAAATTTTACGAGCGTACTTTGGATGGTCCCACACATCAGGCCACCAAATATGGTCATGATGCGTCATAGCGTTTCCGAGATCTGAGCTCACTTCCTGTTTGGCGGCTTCGCAGTCGAATTTTATTGGCTGGCACGGGCAAATGGTTTGACATATAGGAGCGCCACCAATACTGCTTACCCAGTATGGCCTCCAGATCATGTGTGCCAAGTTTCGTGATCGGACCAACTATGCGGCCAAGGTCACTTTACTTTCACTTTTGACAAAATTCAAAATGGCAGTAAATATCTTCAGGCAGAAAATGACGTCATAGGGTGCGTTGGATTCGTCTAGCTTCACGGATTCTAATGGTACCAGACTCATGAAAATCGGACATACGGATCAATAGTTACCCACATTAACGCAGTTACGACTTTGATCAATTGGTGGCGCTAGAGCGTGAGAGGTACCAGCATGCTCCTTGCTCATATGAATCAAGGTCCAACCCTTTTTCAGTGTACCAGGTTCCATGCATTTACGCCTTACGGTTTGGGCTAGAGACAGAAAAATTTACTTTTTTTGGAGCGTCCCCATTCATTTCAATGGGAAAAAATTGCGTTGAAAAACGTAAATAGCGGTAAGGCGTATCAAAAAACTGAATACAAGCTAAGTACTTCACTACAGGACAGACAAGTGAGAGATGAAACATAGTCTCTAGCTCGAATGCCTCTGGAGGAGTAGCGTCACTCAAAAATGGGAGGAAAAAACTAGATTGCATTTCCTCAGAGAAACTGCTGGAGTGTGCTTGCTCAAACCCGCCACAACGAGACCGACAACACAAAATGATTGAGGCAACGTCAGAGACGAGGCCATACATCCTCACGCCAAGTCTAAAAGCAAAGCGCCAAACATATTACAATATAAACAGTTAGCTACAATAGCTATTGCACCCTGTAGTGGTCAAATGGGCTCAATTCTATTGGACGTAGTCAAGAAGGGGTCCCATGTGATCATACTAAAATTAGTCTTGATACGACAAACTAGATATGAGCCCACTTCCTGTCCTGTGTGTCTACCTCAATGAGTGTGGGTGTGCGCTGTTGCTAAGGCCGTTGCTAGGGCGGACATGTCGGTTGCTATGCTGGTTGCTACGTTGATCATGTTGGATGTTATGTTCATAGCAAGATCATCATTGTTGGAGTGGTTCCTAAGACATTACAAGGCCACTCTAAGCGGTTGCTAAGGCCGTTGCTAGGGCGGACATGTCGGTTGCTATGCTGGTTGCTATGATGATCATGTTGGATGTTATGTTCATTGCAAGATCATCATTGTTGGAGTGGTTCCTAAGACATTACAAGGCCACTGGAAGCTGTTGCTAAGACTGTTGCTAGGGCGGACATGTCAGTTGCTATGCTGGTTGCTACGTTGATCATGTTGGTTGCTGTGTTAATTGCTAGATCATCATTGTTGGAGTGGTTCCTAGGACATTACAAGGCCGCTGGAAGCTGTTGCTAGGCCGTTGCTAGGGCGGACATGTCAGTTGCTATGCTGGTTGCCATGTTGATCATGTTGGTTCCTGGGACGTAGCATCTCTCTGTAATATCACTCACACGAGAGATTTCGCTGCGCAAATCTCCTTTGACTGTATTTGTTTTCCTGTGTGTGTGTGTGTGTGTGTGTGCGTGTGTGTGTGTTTGTTGTCTAGCAGGTTTTGTTTGCATGTTTGTGTCAGCCTGGGTCTCTTACCAGCAGCACCTGCATCAAAGTAGAGAACTGCGCGGGACTGTTTTCTTCGTCCCGCTCCTGCCCGCTCCCGCTGAATTTCTGTCCATTACCGCCCGCTACCGCAAGGGGTGCGCAGCGTGTCCGCCCATTCCCGCGATGTGTATGTCCATTCCCGCCCGCAACCCGCGAAAGTGTGAGAAGTTATTCCCGCACACTGATAGAGATGCATTGATTTTTTGTCTTCTCCCATCCCGCAGGAGAAAGTGTAGGGCTATTTTAGGCTATTAGGCTAAGAGAGATTCTTGGGATTGACGCATTGGTCAGGATAGCGCTCCTATTTAATTATTTCCATGTAGTTTTTAAATAAAATAAAGGCAGTTTCATATTATATTATTTCTTTTTTCCTACCTTCATATATTCACGCAGTGATTGAGGTTAAGGTCTCTTTTCGACAGACATAAGAAACACAATATGCAACTTAGTCAAAAACCTTGCACCATCACGGCACATAAAACAGCTTGCTTTGCAAAAATAGGCCCATGGAACATGAAAATTATCAGATGTAGCAGGTATCGTTCTCGACAAAACACGAATAGAAACTGTGATATCGTAGATAATGTTATCAGTTTAAGAACTGTTATTGAGTTATTGCGGAAATCAATGTTAAACTGTTGGAACTATAATATTGTCCACTAGAGGGCGCTCCAACATAAGAGTTAACAGAGCCGAATATAGAGAGTTAATGGATGGATTTACTGCCAGCTAGAGGAAACGTAGAAGCAGGTAAGAAGTAACAGAGAGACCTTGCCACATGTTTGTATGAAGTTAATTCCGTTTGAATAAGTAGGCTAAATGTTACAAAGCAACGAACAAATCGAAGTCCCAGTCCCACTGTTCCCGCAGTGTTTTTAAGTTGTCCGCCCGCTCCCGCCCGCAGCCAAGTGCAAACCGCCCGTTCCCGCGAGTTTTGCGTTGGGTCCCGCGGGTCCCAGCGGGACCCAGTCCCAATGCAGATCTCTACATCAAAGATCTTTAAACAGTGACCAAGATAAGCCAACATAATACGTTACTATGGGAGCAAACGTGAACAATTCCGGTCTGCATAAGTAGGCGTGTCACATAGCGTCACAACATTAACTTTTTATTTTAATTAATTAAGAAATAATATTAATATAATTCCATGCGCCATAATATTGTCTGTAATCATTCATGATACCAATAAATTAAATTTTGGGGCTTTGGCAAACAGTTTGATATGTCCATGAACTTAGTTAGCATGCTAATGGACTAGTAAGTTCAAGTGAATGGCAAGTAACATAGCTATATGCTAACTAGAAGTGGACCGTGTTGGAGTTTGCTTAAAAGTGATATTTGGCAGTAATCTTTGTTTATTTTTGGTCTGTCAACTTAAACTAATCAGTAACATTACCCAGCTGGTTGTCATTCAATGAAACACCACTTCTCAATTTAATAAAATTACGTTAGGTAGCTCGCTAGCGTTAGCTCGCTAACAACTTGTAGTAAAATGCAGCTGCCTAACCTGAATTAAACTTCATCTGCTACAAATACGAACTGTAACAACTTACGTTACTAGACTTGAAATGATGATAGGAAGTTGTACAATATGAGATATACATCCAAAAATTTCCTCAATGACTCCAAAAAGACATTATGACCAGTTTATTGGTAATATCCCACACATCTCTCATTGACTTCAATGTAACGGAGTCCGACGCTGGTCTGCATAAAAGGGGGATTGTCCCCCCTCCCCCTTGCAAAAGTAGAACCCGGAACTAAATGACCGTTGGAGCCTCTCGCTCCGCTTGAATCCTCTCTGCCTGCATTGTTTACCAGTGCAGAGTTGCCCTAACTGGCACAGTCTGCTACTCTCTCTCTCTTTCTCCCTTTCTTTCTCCCCCTCTCCCTGTCTCTATCTCTCTTTCTCTCATCCAGTGACCACCCCCACACTCTGTTAAACACTATGGCAGTTCACTAGAAGGATTTCAGGGTGCAAATCGTTTTAAATGGCTTTGGATAGGAGCTCTCACTCTTTCCCTGGCTAGAAGTGCCTTTTACTTGGTTTACAGGAGAAATGTCATGGCGCTTCGCCTCAATTCTCAACCATATTCAGACTGTCTACATGGTTTAAAACTTGATTTTCGTCACTACACTCCCAGTTTTAACCCCCTTTTTTTGAGCTCTCCACTCTAGGGGCCAGAGTGGGAGAGTGTGCTGTGACATCATCTCTCCAAAGTTCCGCCATTAATTTCAATGGACTGGAATTCGCCGGAAAACCGTGAATTACAGGCGAACGATATGCGATAGCGCAGCAAAATCTCCTTTGACTGTATTTGTTTTCCTGTGTGTTTGTGTGTGTGTGTGTGTTTGTTGTCTAGCAGGTTTTGTTTGCATGTTTGTGTCAGCCTGGGTCTCCAGCCAGCAGTGCCTGCATTGTTTACCAGTGCTATAGTGTTCCAGAATCCTTCTAGAATTCTGGAGTAGTGTGATACAGTTCTACATTTTACTGGCAGTTAGGCTTTGGAATCTTTGCCTACAGTCTGCTCTAACTGGCACAGTCTCTGCTTCTCTCTCTCTCTCTTTCTCCCTTTCTTTCTCCCCCTCTCTCTCTCTATCTCTCTCTTTCTCTCATCCAGTGACCACCCCCATACTCTGTTAAACACTCAAAGTTCGATAGGAGGATTTCAGGGTGCTTTGCATCCTTGTTTTAAATGGCTTTGGACAGCGCAGCTCTCACTCTACCCCTGGCTAGAAGTGCCTTTTACATAATTTTCAGCTGAAATTTCAGGGCGCTCAACCATATTCAGAGTGTCTACATGGTTTAAAACTTGATTTTTGTCACTACACTCCCAGTTTTAAACCCCTTTTTTTGAGCTCTCCACTCTAGGGGCCAGAGTGGGAGAGTGTGCTGTGACATCATCTCTCCAAAGTTCCGCCATTCATTTCAATGGGCCGGAATTCGCCGGAAAAACGCGGATTACAGCCGGACGACAAGCGATAGCAGAAATCCTTATACAATTCAATTCAATTTTATTTGTAGAGCGCACAAATACAGTACATTGTCTCGCGGCACTTTACAGACAGTACGGGAAGCATCCATGAGAATCAGGGGCAAGGAAAAACTCCTCGCTTTGTAAATAATTTGTTATGTAGGAAGAAACCTTGGGCAGATCCACGCCTCATGGACTCAGCCTACCTGCCTGGGGCCTAATAAAGTATCCGTAAAGTCTGATGCATAGATTGACCATGGTTAACACAAAACAGTATGAGTACTGAATGTAGTCAGAGATGATATACACATAGTTTATGTGACAGTCAGGGCCAAGGGATGGAGTCAGTAGTTGGAGTGTGGGATTAGTCAGTAATTGGAGTGGGATCAGAGTTCATTGGGTGTTGGTCGCCATCTAAGTAGTGGTCATCAGGGGCCATCAGGCCAGTTCCAGCACTGGCCTCAGAGAAAAGGGGGGGATGGTCCTGGTGTGTGGCTCCGGGGAGGTTGGTCAGCATCCGTAGTGGGGTAGGGTTGGTGGTAGGGAGGTACGGGAGGTTCATCACTCAGCCAGTGCGTCGGGGCAGAGGAGGCAAGAGAAACAAAAAGAAACAGAAACAAGAGGATTAGGCCAATCTAGGAGTATATCATTTCATGATATGTGTCATATAATCTAGCTAGAGTGAGGAGAGGGAGAGAGAGAGAGGAGAAAGAGGATTGTACAGGATGGCAAGTGTGCAGGAGGTGGCAGCACTAGGCTATCGCAGCATAACTAAGGTATGGTACATGGCATCTCACCAACCCAGAAGGGGGTGGTCAGTGGCCGCCTTGGAAAAACAGCAGAGGTAGCCCTCCCAGGAAAGCCCAAGAGGAGTGGTGATATGCCATGGCCCACTCCTAATTATAGGAAATGTCAAAAAGGAAGGTTTTAAGAGACTTAAAGGTATTGAGAGTGTCTGCTTCGCGAATGTAGGGAGGAATAGAATTCCATAGAAGAGGTGCTCGATAGGCAAAAGCTCTTCCCCCAATTGTAGTTTTAGATATGGTCACTTTTTCAAGGAGGCCAGCATTTTGAGATCTCAGAGGTCTTGCTGGATGGTATCAGTCTATACAAGCAGTCTATTCCAGATCAGGCCCGTCGTTTTGGCGTTTGAACCGCGTCTCTATCTCAAACGCCCCGGGAGGAGTAGGCGATATAAAAATGAGTCCGAATAATAATAACAAAACTTAACAATATCAATAGTGTGCTTGCCAAAGGCAGCAGCCTTCGGTGACTTGGAGACAGCAGTGCGTCTAGGCGTTGCGCACACGCAGATGCGATGGCACTGAGTAGGGGGGTCAGCCTTGGACACTTCACAGTGCTCCCTTAACTTCACGGACCATGGCAGAGCAAGCGCAGCACTTAATGCCGTATTGTCAGACTCCAGGTCATTCGTTGCATCTTTGAAGGGTTTGAGAAACGTGACCAGGGATGTAAGGGTCTGTTTATTGATGCAGCTTATTTTGTCATATTGGTTATTTTCGAGTAGAACTGCTGTGACCTCGTCATACTGCTGTGAGATAGAATCCAGCATATCCAGCGTTGAATTCCATCTCGTCTCGACTGACTGTTTGAGCGACTTTGTCAACTTGACTTACAGCCCCGAATGTTTAAAATAGCTGACCAGCTGGCTTGCATCAGGGACTTCACTCATTACAGTAGGGGACAGGGCATGCGAGAGAACTGAATTCAATACATGGGCACTGCAGTTTGAATCTTCGTAAGGAGGCCACCATATTCGCACCCCTGTCTGTCACAAACACAATCTTTCCCCCCAAGACTGAACAATCGATTCCAAAGGCTCTTAAATTCAGGAATAATAGAGAATGGACATTTTCTCCTTGGAGGTTCCCTGATCAAACGGGGCAGAAAATAACACCCTGGACAGTAGTTTGTAGTCTGAATTGACGTAATGCAGAGTTGCTGAAAGGAAAGATGTTTTTCTATACGTTTCAGTCCAAACATCAGTTGTAACAGCACACCCGTATTTCCCAATGGTCTCTTTTATGTCCTCTACCACAGCTCTTCTAAATTTGAGTGCCCTTTCTTCAACGTGGCGTGACACAGTGGTTGGATGGGGCAATATGTCTTGCACGTCAAATTTCCCTATGCTGGCTGCTGTGTCAACCAAGTGTTGCGCTAACTGAACTAATCCACGACCAGCGATGCTGTCATAGGGACGGAGGTCCGCAGCAACGAAATCGACGCATTTCTCCACGGTCTTTTCCTTCAAAGCCTCTGACACTTTTGCTAGTTTGTTCCCTTTGAATTCTAACAATTGTTGTCCTTTTAAGACATGACGATTCAGGCCCGATGTACCTGATTTGTGGCCGTTGTATGTGAGAACCTTTTGGCACTTGTCACAACAGGCAAAGGGCAGCTGATTTCCCTCTGCGTCATACACGAGTGAGAATGACTTCCAAATATCTGATTTCAAAACTTTCTATTTTTTCACGGTGAATGTACCTCTCTTTAGACCAGCAGTTACTTCTGAAGCATTGTGTGTTGTTTCACTAGAGGAGCTCTGCTCTTCTGCCATGATCGGAGAGCAGAGCGGGAAGAGCCAGAACACGGAAGAGCAGAACGGAATCGGAAACCTGTGCGAGATTACACATCCGCAAATTTCGAAATGTTTTTATTAATAGATAGGCTACCAAATACAATATCCACCACATTTTGCTGTATATATGATACACATCGACTAACTACTTCGTTTTACATTTTAAGACACATTTTTAGTTTGCGGGACTGCCGCTAGGACAGCTCCCGCCCGCACCCGCCCTGTGCGCTCTCCCTCCCGCGCCGCACTGCTTTGCGTTGGGTCCCGCGGGACTCCCGCAGGAGTACAGGGCTCTACCGGTTAACTAACATTATTTGTCCTTAATGCAGAAATGTGTACTTCACAGTTCACATACAGTAGCACTTAAGGAATTGGACACCTTCTTCAAAACTTATAGGCTAATTGGTTTGTTTCCCATGGCAAACCCTGTTTTAAATTGGGCTTATTTTAAGGGGAAAACAAATTATTTGACTATTTTTTTTTTAATTAAAACTCCCGTAGTGTAATAAAGAATGAAGAGTAGGCTATATTCAGTATCATTCTACACTAATGTAGCCTTGATGTTTAGGCTACATGCCTTTACTCTAAACCTCTACGCATCCCAGAGGCACAAGTTCTGCACACGCCCCCGTTTCAAATCTACCGCTATATGACATTGTTGTAGTACTCATAAAATGTTCTCGGCAGCTCTTTTAAAAATGCGATATTAATAAAGCAACTACTCCATCATCATGCTGCTTGTGTTCCGCGAATAATCAGTACTTTCATTGCTCTTGAAGCTCTCGAAATCTGAACAAGAACTTGACCAAACTCGCAGCACATCAGACCACCTGCCTGTAAGCCAGTTGCACGCATGGTAAACTTGTGCATATAGAGAAACTATTTGTTTGAAGTCACGACTAAAACGTGCAAGAAATAGACTAATACGCTTTACTCCCGTTGAAACACTGAATCGCTGTGTAGTTTGCTGTCCACCGTTAAATCCATTTGCTGGAATGCGGTTCCCTGTGAGCTATTCTGTCCTCTCGCCCTCTTCTCCGAATTCACGCACTCAAACACCATGCACTGACAAGCTGAAACTAGTGACTGCAGGCATAGGTAACGTCATGTATTTATCTCGGAGAAGACGTTCTTTTAAAATACAGATGTATTAGCTTATTATTTCCTTGCGTTATTAGCGCCTATGCATCACGGAACTACGACTTGTAACAATAATTTCAAACTTTTGAAATGACAGGTTGGCTGGGGCCCCTTGGACTGATGGGCCCCCCCGCCTTGCGGGGGCTGCGGGGGTTAACTTTACGCCCCTGGTGAGGAATACTTCGCGAGAATCTGAAAGCACCTTTTGATATGAAGAAAAATTATGTGGTTGACATGCAATGCTGGTAAATTGTGGCAATGCTTGTGACAATTATCTGTGAAATCGTCAAGTTTTGTTTATTTTGATATCCAATATGCCCTATTTAACTGAAGAGATCATGAGCGATTTCTCCGACATGAATGGACAGGCCTATAGATGGGCATATTATGGTCACATATATGTTAGAATTTTTTTATGTAAAGTCAAAGCTAAATTTCTCTCAAACCGCTCATCACCGCAACTTGCGAATAATGCCGTTGGAAGGCTCATTTTGCGCAGAATATCTCTGTGAGGAATACTTCGCGAGTAATCTGTTTATTTTCTCTTTCATCATGAATTACTTAATATCATGAGTTATGACCACTAATAAAGCACTGAAATAATTTCTGCATGTGTCCATGCTGCCCATCCGCGCCCCACCTGTCACCACAGTTTGAGAAACACTGATATAGCCTAATAAATATGATGACTAGGCGACCACAAAATGTTGCGTCGACTACGTTTTATAGTCGTTGACGTGTTGGACTAATCCAGGGGTCGGCAACCCGCGGCTCTTGAGCCGCATGCGGCTCTTTAGCACCCCCATAGTTGCTCAATGGAGGTTTTGCAAAAATGTGTGAAAATTGAAAAACAATAGCCTATGGTTTTGTTAGGGGGTAAACATGACACAACATTCTTATGCTGTAAGAATGTAGCCTATGTAGCTGTAAATATATTTCATTTTATTTTATATTTAAGAAATTTGCGCTTCAAATGCTGGAAACCGTTTTATCATTCGAGCGCAAGCTGACAGTCAGGGATAGAGCGAGGCACGCTCTCCCACTTCTCATCCCTGAGAGAGTTCAAAGACGCCCGTCACGATCACACACTCAACAGTGATTATTTGCAAGGTGCAAGGTCCGATGATAGCCTACGTGTCTGTAGCTGAGGGGGAAGAGAAGGATGCTGCTGCGTTTGACAGTTGCACAGACTTCGTGGCATTTGCGAACTTATGAGAAGAGGATAATGCACTGAAATCGAAGTTTATCTGTCTTATTTTTTTTTTGATAGATTTTATTTTTGAAAATTTTCAGATGACAAAGTACAGGAACAGTTAAGACACAACAGACACACAAGACAAACACAACGTAGACAGGAACAAGACAACAAATTAACAACTGCCAGTCCATGAAAAACAATGTTCTTCTCAATGAGTCAGTCCAAGATAAGATTAAAGTGTTCTTTCAATGACAGGAATAGTCCGTGAAGAAAAAGAACAGAGGAGGTCACATAGGCATCACATAGTCCTAACGTTGCTTGTATCCATAGGGCATAACAATGAGAGAGAGAGAAAAAAAAATGTAAATAAATCATAAAAAAATATAGAAAATAAAAGCTGTACAGTACATAATGTTATTTCTAAGTTGACTCAGCATTTTGATCCCTGTTGATATAGTCAAGAAAAGGACCCCAGATCTTAAAAAAAGTATTATAGGTATCAGACAATGTATATCGTAATTCTTCAAGGTATAAACAAGACACCATATCATTCAGCCATTGCTTAAAACAAGGTGGAGCGCTAGACTTCCATCCTCTCAAGATCACTCTCTTTGCTATAACCATACCAAATGCTAGAGCTTGTTGCAGAGCTATTGGGAGGGTTACAGTGTCGGTGGAGCAATGTAAAATTGCAAAGATACCATCTGGCTGCATTGGCTTCTTATATACAACACTGTACAAATGAAAGATGTCATCCCAAAAGACCCTGACTTTGGGACACGCCCAGAAAAGATGTGCCAGGGTCCCAACATTGGATTTGCACCTGTCACAGGTAGCAGAGACAGAGGGGATCTTATTAAGTTTACTTTTAGAATAATGCAACCGATGTATAACTTTATACTGAATGAGCTGTAGCCTAGCATTGATAGAGCATGTTTTAACCCTTTCTAGTCCCATTGCCCACAACCCGTCTGAAATCTCCTCTCCTGTATCCTTAACCCAGGCATCTCTGATGTGAAGAGACGATGCATCCAGACAGAAAAGGGACACAAACTGGGAGATCAGGCCTTTAGCTATAGGGCTTCTAGTTAGAAGAGTGTAAAAGTGATGTTGATTGGGCAACCGGTCAAGGGGGAGAGACTGCCTAACAAAGTTTCTAATTTGTAGATAGCGAAAGAAATGCCCAGCAGGGATTTGATACTTCTCCTGAAGTTGTGCAAAAGATGCAAAGCATTTGTTAATATACAGATCTCCCACTACCAACAAGCCCTTCTCGGCCCAGTGCTTAAATGCAGAATCCATCAGTCCCGTTTTAAAAGTGGGATTTTGACATATAGGGCCATAACTTGACATATCAGGGATATTCAGTGAAGACTTTATTTGCTTAAGAATCCTAAATGAATTACATAGAACAAAATCATTTTTAAGCTGTTTAAGTTGTTTGGTGAGCAGGTTTGATTCAGAAAACAGGGCTGCAGTTAAGGATGCTCCAATTAGTGACGTTGCCTTATGAGATTCCATTACAGGCCAGCTAGAATGGAGGCAATGCTGCTGACCAGCTGATGCAGCATGGTACCAAAAGACCCATGTTCTGGCGTTACAGGCCCAATAATAATGGTGCAGAACAGGAAGTCCAAGACCACCTTCGGTTGTAGGTTTCTGTAAGTGGGCCTTGGTTATGCGGGGATGTTTGTTGGCCCATATAAACGGGATGATGATTGAGTCTAATGTTTTAAAAAAGGAGGATGTAAGAAAAATGGGTACATTCTGGAAGAAGTAAATAAATTTGGGCAGCACAATCATTTTAATAATATTAATACGCCCAATCAGTGATAAAGGGAGAAGTTTCCATTTATCTATCATGCCTCTGAGGTTGGTAATGAATTCCATGAAGTTATGTTTAAAGAGTAGTTTAGGATTTCTGGTGATATTAATCCCTAAATATTTAAACTGATCAACTGCAACCTTAAATGGTAATGCATTGAGAAAAGTGGAGTCCAGGCCACCAGACAAAGGCATAAACAGGCTTTTATCTCAGTTAATAGTGAACCCAGAAAAACTCCCAAAGTACTTTATCAGATCAAGGAGGGGAGACAGAGAAGCTTGTGCATCTGACAAAGTCAAAATTACATCATCTGCATAAAGACCAATGACACAATCAGACCTGCCACAGGTAACCCCACTGATTTGTGGGTTGGCTCTGATGGCTATTGCCAAAGGCTCAAGAGCCAGGGCAAAAAGCATAGGTGAAAGGCAGCACCCCTGTCTTGTACCCCGCTCTAGCATGAACTGAGGAGATCTATCAAAGTTTGTCAGAACAGAAGACTTGGGACACGCATATAGCATTTTCAGCAATGTCATGAATTTATCACCAAAACCAAATCTCTCAAGGACAGCAAACATGTATCTCCACTCTACTTGATCAAAAGCCTGCTGAGCATCCAGTGAGATAACAGCAGCACGAGGCAGTTTGGTAGCATACATGATATTCAGTAGGCGGCGGGTGTTAGAAAAAGAGAATCTATCTGGGATGAAACCTGTTTGGTCAGGGTGAATCAGTGTACCAATATATTTATTCAATCGATTTGTTAGATCTTTGGCTATAATCTTTTGAACGGAATTGAACAAGCTCAGGGGACGGAACGAGGTGACATCAGCTTCATCTCTGTCCTTTTTCAATAGAAGGCAGACATGAGCATCATAAAGAGTTTTGGGGAAGATTCCCGCCTCCAAAGAACAGTTTACCAGACGAAGTAAGAGGGGGGCAATGGTATCAATATAGGCCTTATAGAATTCTATCCCAAACCCATCAGGACCACAGGCCTTTCCATTAGGAAAGGAACGTATGGCAGTTTTAATTTCTTCTAAAGTGAAATCTTCATCCAAAACCTGCCTAGCATCATCATCAAGGGCTGGAATGTCCAGTGCGCTGAGAAAGTCTGATATCCCTGCATCAGTGGCAGAGGACCTAGAAGTGTATAAGTAGCTGTAAAAATCAAACAATCTTTCATTGATGCTTTTAGGATCTGTTAATAACTGACCCTGTGCAGAATTTATTTTATGTATTGCTCTATCAGCTTGCACGCCCTTTATTTGCCTAGAAAGCAACTTGTGTGGTTTCTCGCCCAGCTCAAAGTGTTTTTGCCTTAGCTTAGAGATGTAAAGCCTAACCTGCCCACCAAGGATCTGGTTATATTCATATTTAATTTTTAAAATAGCCTTGAGAGTGTCTTCAGTGTTTGATTGGCTATAGGATTCTTCAAGAGCAGACAACTCAGACTCAATCTCCGAAATACGCTTCAGCCTATCTCTTCTACAGGAAGACTGATAAGAGATTACCTGCCCTCTAATGACAGCCTTAAAGGCCTCCCATAGTGTTGAATCAGAGACCTCACCAGTGTCGTTACTTTGCAGGTAATCTGTGATCCTCATGGATAGATATTCACAAAAACTCTTATCTGTCAATAGAGTGGGGTTAAATTTCCAATTGTAGCAACGCGCATGCAAGTTAAAGTTGATACACATTGCGAGGGGAGCATGATCTGACACTAAGATACTGTGATATGTGGAGTTTACTACTTTTGATATTAATCTAGCATCCACTAAAAAGTAATCAATCCTGGAGAAGCTACCATGGACAGGAGAGAAAAAAGAATATTTCCTATCAGAGGGATGCTGAACCCTCCAAATATCAACCAGATCAATTGACTTCATCAAATTATTGAGAGTAGGTACAGATTTTAAAGCTGGGGCTGGTTTAGAAGAGGACCTATCCAGCTGTGCATCAAGGTAGCAATTAAAGTCTCCACCAATGATAATGTTGTGAGTGATATGGGTATGGGTATGGGTAGATTGAATACTTTACTGAAAAAATCAGGGCAATCAAAATTGGGGGCATATATGTTTAAGAGGGCTAGTGGAAAAGAGTTAATTGTACCTGTGACAAGAACAAATCTCCCACCTGGATCAGTGGTCAAAGATTGAAAAATAAATGGAATTGTTTTACGAATGAGGACAGCTACCCCCCTTGCCTTAGAGGAAAATGTGGACTGATATATTTGTGATACCCATAAAGAACGCAATCGCCTTTGTTCAGTTGGTTGAATGTGGGTCTCTTGTAAGAAAATAATATCCGCTGAAAGAGACTTAAGATGTGAAAATACTTTCCCACGCTTAAATGCACCACCAAGACCTCTACAATTCCAAGATATGAAAGTGATGGGACATCCTCCTGATCTAGCTGAACAGTTATCCTGCATCTAAATAACACAGTAAGAAAAAAAGACTGACATTTGAGAGCTTAATCACTGGCAGATAAACAAAGAACACACATAACCCCCCCATAACAAACCCAAAGCCGCAGCTACGAACCGCGCGGCACCTCACACTTCCTATTAGGAGACTGCCGGGTAACAGAGCCAGCCGAACTAGGCTACGTTAGAAAAAGGAAAAAAAGCCTAAAGCCGACAGCTCCGTGAGAACCTCAAATTCAATGAAATAGATACATTTTTACCGCATAAATAAAACAAAGTAGGCTGGATGTTAATGTAAAAATGGAATACTGATCTTGGGCAGGTTGCACAGCCTAGCGATTAAAAGGAAAGAAAGCGAGAGAAAAAAAGAACCGCATCGAAACAAGTTCACTGTTCACGGTTCTACAGGTTGAATAGCCGTCACCGTATGACCATAAAGGAATATAGGGCAGAGAAATTACCACTTCGATAGCAGTGAAAATATCTTAACAGCCTAACCTGCACAGAATAGTCATTTAACTTTGTCTAAGCTTTGTCAGATAAAGTGTCAGCAAACCGTTCTACAGCAGCAGGAGTTTCAAAGACGTGTACGGTGGTGTTGTGGGTCACTTGAAGCTTAGCTGGGAAACGAAGAGAGCACTTGGCTCCAGCATCAGTGAGCCTGTTCCTGGCGGTGTTGAAGGACTGTCGTTGGGCTGCCACCTCCGCTGTATAGTCGGGGAATATCGACACCTTCTCACCGTTGTAGCTTAGGGGTGCATGTTGACGACTTAGCCGTAAGATGTCTCGCAGGTCTCGGTCATTGTGGATTTTGGCGATGATGGGTCTGGGTCGCTCGTTGTCCTTTGGCTTGGGCTTCAGGCTGCGGTGTGCTCTATCTATCTTCACTGGTTTAGCAAAGTTGTCAGGGCCAAGTAACTCTGAGATCAACTTGGAAACGAATTCAGTGGGTCGACCCTTCTCTTCTCCCTCTTTGATCCCAACGACCCTTATATTAAGCCTGCGGGATCGCCCTCCAAATCATTGAGCTTAGCACTGAGACGGCCGTTAGCAACTTGCAGTTCCTTACATGTGGCCTCCAAAGTAGTGAGACGTTGGTCAGCAGAAGAGAGAGCCTCATCTACATCCCCCATACGACGCTCAACTTCGCGATGCTCGTTCTGAAGGGTGGATAAGCATGTGTCGATAGAGTCTAGACAATCTTCCATTGACTTTTTAAGTCCATCCACCTGTTTGGAGACTTTTGCTAGCTCCTCACCTTGCTTAGTGATAGCAGCTAATATCGCCTCATTGCTAGCAGCAGAAGATGAATGTTTTGTGTCCTTGCCAGGCATCTTGCCAATAAAATGAGTGCAAAAGTGTAAAGCAAAGATTAAATACTCGACAGCAGCAAATAAAAAGTTCGTATGCAGTAAATATTAATCTTAATATGAGGAATCCACACGGAGCATAAAAAAGTACGTCTTACTCCATTACTGCGCACTAGCGCCCCCTACCTGTCTTATTTTAATTTTGTTAATTTCGACTGACTGATGAATATTTAAGCCAGCTGCTTTTTATTTGCTAGCTGCATTACTCATTAGCGATTGTAATTTAGGCTATTTTAATGTCTGACGCTGAGTAAGGGAGAGAATTAAAAGTTTGTTTTATTTATTTTTCTCATTTGCACTGACTTAGGCTACTTAACTTGGCATTTGACTTACCTTTTCAAAAGGCAGCCGTTTTATTTGTATAATTGCAAGTTGCGTTTTAACATCAGGCTGCTGTTTTATGCGCTCTGTTGATTGTTATTGAACAGTGAGTTCTATTGTTATTGACGTTGAAGAGAACATTTAATTTCCAGACGGGCTTTTATGTTCTGGAGACCTAAAACCAATGCAACAAAACCCAACACATTAATATTGTAATGGAAGTTAGGCTAAACTTGAAGCAGCAATAGGCCTATCGTAGGCTACATGAGTAGTCACGTGGTGCGTAATTCTCTCAAGGATGCGCTGCAGGGAAAATAAACATTTAATCATGAATGTTCATTTTGTATTTGTAGCCTACTTAGTCATTTTAATAGTAGACATACAACTTATGTTGCCTTATAAGGCTTTTAGATTTTTTGCGGCTCCAGACAGGTATGGTTTTTGTTTTTTTGGGCCAATATGGCTCTTTGAACATTTTGGGTTGCCGACCCCTTGACTAATCGTTGCAGCCCTAGGGAAATTACATTATCGGGTGCTACAAAATTGAGGCTAACCTGATAATGTAATAACTTCCTCTTAACTCATTGACTGCCAATGACGTCCTTAGACGTCAACTGAAATACAACTGTTCACTGCCAATGACGTCTTTAGACGTCAACTGCATTTTTTAATGGGGCGGGCTGCAGAAAGACCTAGGGAACCTTGTCTGTAAATATCAGAATTCTCAGTCGAAAATTGATGTTCCAAATTAATCCTGATGGTGGCAGTGTTCCCCTTTGGATGTGAGATGCGCATGGTATCTCTGGTATAGCCAGAAGCTAAGGGAAGAAACATACTCGACGCTCCTGCTGGTGCGCGCACCATCGGTGACGTCACAGGTTCGCACAAACTCTTCATACCTGCCGTACGACCAAATTCGACAGAAGCGCCATTTTGGCATTATTCTCCCAAACAGCAGATGCCACTGTGCAGCGAAAACGCATAGGCTACAGTAACTTGCAGGCAGTGAGTTAAGCCTGTGCTTGCTTTGTTTGACTATACTTAGTTGTGCATTAAAATTATGGATTAAGTAAACATAAGTATCTCCAAGTTTCTGGTGAGTGTTTGCATACAACCCCTGGTAGTATTGTAGGCTTGTTTCAGTCTGTAAAAATGTTGTGAGGGATGTTAGGATGGACGGATGACTGGGCTAAATTTAGCTTAACAATCAAGATTTTAAAAACGCTTCATCCATGCTTTAAGATGTTCATGCAATAGCTGAAGATATAGTGAAGATATATGTGTCTGATAGCAGGGTGATGAATGCTTCCTAGCAGGAGAGGGTGAAATAAGCTCTCATGCATCTCGGTGTAGTTGCCTACTCGCGCGGCGAGTTACAAAATCTGTCGTGCGCACGATCTCGCAAAATTCCCCTGAAAAGCGTTGCACGCGAAGGGGTCCACGTCATTTTGACGTCACACAACGGCGTGCGATCAGAGTATGTGTCACTGCCAGGGGCGGTCCTACCCTCTTTGGTGCCCTGGGCGAACACCTTATCTGGCGCAACAACAACAACAACATAATTATTAATAATAATAATAATAATGATGCAGCACACCTCATTGTATTATCATGGCCTAGAACAAGAGGATAAAATAACAAAACAAAGTTAAATAGCCATTGCTGCTAATTTCCATTTTTCTATTTTTTGCAAAACTCTTATGGTACTTATGGTAGCTATTAGTTACTCTACTATATGCATGTCTAGCTTCTACAGCAAAGGAGAAGATCTGAGCCCCAAACCCCTCCCCTTTCTTGTGTGTGAGACTTCAGCACTGAAGTTTGAAAGCAGGCAAACCTTAAGGGATTTGGGGTGTTCATTTTCTGCAAAAGGGAGATAGAAAACTCTTCAGTTCAAATTATAGGTCTATATCATAATGTGTAGTGATTGCTTTGGTTTAGTTTTATTTTTTGAGCTCTTGGTTACTATCACTTCCCTCCAGGAAACACGCAAGGCCAAGGCTCTCATTTACTGATGGATTTATTTTTCTCTTTAATTCATCTTTAATCCACCGTCGAACTGTTTAAAAGCAGTATAGAAAACACAATAAGTAGACAATTCAAACAAACAAACAAAACAATAAATAAATCAAAGAAATAAAGTATCACAGAACATAAACATACCTCGCTGGCTGCATATCAGCTAAGAGGGAAATGAGACCAAATTCCACAGACTTCTTACAAGGGTGTATCCACAAGGCAAACTTAGAACAGGTTAAAACTTTCAAACTCAGCGGTATACCGGCGTGACCGCGAGCTGGCTTTCAGGCTCTCACCCAGGTGAGACATGTGCAACATAAAAAGCGTCCGTGTGAAACACAACACCCATGACGTCACTTCCATTTAGCTAATCGTAATAGGCCTAGCGCAAGATATTATAATAATTTCACATTTAACTGATAACAAAATTAGAAAAATATACTAAAGAAAACATAACAAAAAAGAGAAATTTAAACAGTTAAAGTTATTACATGGAACTCCAGCAGCCAAGTTTATAACACCAGATAGATATTTAAAAATGGGGGCGAAATTACACTGTAATTGAACGCCCTTATACTCAAGCAAGTACATTACAAATGGCACCAATGCATGCGTCTGGATGTCTACTTTAATTTGATACCAAATACTTCTATTTTAGGCGGAGATATACCGGGCAAACAGAAATAACAGCTGTGACTTGTTGCACTGCCCAGCTAGCTCACAGTTTCTGTTACAGCCTGTAATTGCACATGTTTACCTATACAACAATGTCTATTTTATTACGAAAAGCCCCCTGTTACTGTTGTTTTTGTGGTCTTATCCAAGGAAAACATTTTCCCGATGTTTGACGTACTAGTAGACCCAAAAATATGCTCATCCAAGACACTGTTGTTGTCAAACAAAATGCTGATTTTCTCCTTTTTTTGGTCAAAAACTGGAGTTTTTGGAGAAAGTAGCTTATGTTCGTCTGCTGATTTCTAAGCGATGAAAAGGGGTAGAAAGAACAGAGTCTGCTCTTTCTTACAGTGGTTTTTCATGCAAGCGGAGCCGAGCGGAGCGGCGCTCTGTCTTCAATGCATTCCAATTAGTAACGGTCAAACGTGACGTAGAGCAGCGAGATGAGCGGAGCCAGCGGCAAAAGTTGAGCAGTGTTCAATATTATGCAAATGAAGGAGCGGTATCGCGGGCGGTAGCCAATCAGATTGCTTGTTTTTACTTCTCACGGTTGGAAAATTTGATGACCGTGGAGCTGTTTGATCGTAACTTGTCAAAAACAGAATAACTGTAAGGACTTCGTATGAGGTTATTGTTGTTGCTGGAATGGTAAACATTTAGTTGTGAGCTTCATTTCAAGAAATCAGTGTTGTAATAGCAAGCTAAGTACCTCGATAGCCAGTTAGCTTGCTAGTTCAGTCAATCACACCGTTCCCACAAATCGACACGCCTACTAGAAGCGGGGACAGCAGCTCCGCTCCGCTTGCATGAAAAACCACTGTTATGGTGGTTTCAGTGTTTATGTAGTCATAACACACAATATTCTGTGGCTCTTTAAAAATCAGTTAAAATTCTCCAAAACCTCTGGCAGGATGGAGCTCTCTATTCTGAAAACGGCTGCCAGTCAATGAGTTAATGTAACATTTTATTACATTATCAGTCCAGATTTTTATATTATCAGGAAATGCACCATATTACATCATTGGGATTTATTACATTATCAGGTTTTATTACTTGTGTCAGGGATTTATGAAGGATTATTTATTACATTATCGGAGTTATTATATTGGAAATGTCTACATTGTCAGGTTCTACAAGGCGGGAGACGGGTGAGTAGATAGCTGCCAATCATTCTGTGGGCTCTTCCCGAAACTAGGTTTAGGAAACAACATTTATTTTCTGTAGAATGCCTAAAAATTGGACGACACATTCTAATCTGCAGCACTCAGCCTTCAGCTTTGTGCCTGAAGCTGAACCAGACGTGAGGATATCCTCGAATCTCAATCTAATGAAGTGACTCCTTTCTTTCTCTCTACAGCCTGCATGACTGCAGTATTACAGATGACGGCTTCAGATCTTTAGAAGCAGCACTGAGATCAAACCTATCAAGTCTCAGAGAGCTTTCGCTGGAGGGAAATAAACCTGGACCCTCAACACTGCAGCTCTTTTCTGAACTTCAGAAACATCCAAACTGTAAACATGTCCAAATATATGGACTCAAATGATTCCAATTATTCCCTATGGCCAGAAAATATCAATTAGACAGGGACAAATGTCTACCAAATGGGTAACACTTTACATTACAGCTCGGTAATAAGAAGATAGTTTTGTGGTTATAACCTGGTAATTTGTGATAGCAACTCATCATTACTCACATTCCTGAGTAATAACTGAATAATAACTGATAAAATACTGAGCAATTTTATGTTATTACTAAACAATAGCCCACTATTTGTTGTGGTAATAGGTCAGTAACTAAATGGTAATAACAAGGAATTACTTGTATGGTATGGTGAGATTGGATTATATAAAGTAATTAAATGGTAAAATATGTATTCATTGCTAGTAACTACCAAGTAATTACCTATGTAATTTCATCAAAATTACACAGAATCAGGGCTGTAAAATGCATTTTGGCCCCTTTCAATTTCATTACAGTGCTATTGTTACTCCAAAAATCAATCAAATTACATTGGATCTTGAATGGGATCCATTTACTGTGATGGTAAGATCATGCATTGTTTTCTAGAAAATACCAAGTAATTACCTGTGTCCTTTCATAAAAAATACACAGAATCAGGGATGTAAAATACATTTTTACCTGTTTCATTTCATTACCATGTAATCGCTACTGTAAAAATGACAACGTTTCAAATTACATTAGAGCTTGAATGGGTTCCATTTACTGTGATAGAAATATAATAAGACAACATGATAAACCAAACATGCATATACAATTTTGACTAAATATCTAGTTTACAGGGTCATGCCATGATAATGACAATTAGCATAGCCAACCTATCCAAATCCACAAGCAGGAACCCCATATCTACAAACAAGCAGCTCTACCCTGAAAAGTTTGTTTATAGCTTCACCATTTTGGTCAGTTTGACAGCGATTGTCATACTCTGACTTATTTCATGTCCACAACCTACACAGCGATTTTTGTCTAGCCTTGAAGTGGAGTTTGATGTTTTGAGTGTTTAATTGATCAAACATGGGCTAACTAGGAGCTCTCCACCCTATGCCATTTTATGATGTACAGTTCATTTCTGTTGAATAAATCTGCAAAATTCATAATTTCTGTTGAATTCTCATGATTTGTGTTTGGTTTGGCATGGTCTTGTCATATTTCCATAACAATAAACGAATCTGCTTTTATTTGATGTATTTTTTTAGATATTACACTGTAATTAAATTGAAATAAGCAATAATGTATTTTACAGCCCTGATTCTGTGTAATTTTTATAAAAGTACATAGGAAATTAACACATTATTCTACCATTTCATTACAATATTTTCATCATAACTACAAAGTAATTCCTCATTATTAGCATTTTCGGTAACACTTTCTATGAAGGTTGTATCTATAATGCCCTATGAATGCATTCATAATATTTTATAATGCGTCTGTAATGCATTGTAATGCTCATTATAACCATCTATATGTATTCACAACTCATCATAACCAATGTTATAATGCATTATGATAACTAATTATGAATGATTATAATTGTAATCTGACTAATGCATTATAAATATATCAATGTCTGCCTATTCACTTGTCAAGTTTTATAATGCATCATAACTTCTTTGCTTTTCTAAATCCATATATTGCTGCATAGTGAGTTTTAAATTCTACTATAGCGTTGTATCGGTAGATATATAGGTTTACAATAACTCATAGCACATAATTATAAATAGCTATGCAATATCATAAGTCTTATTTGCCAGCTTTAAGTAAAGTGACAGAAACATGACACTATTATAAACAGATATAAGTACTAGGAGTAATTAAAGATGCAATGAGCAGAGGCATCTTTACCCCATGTGCACATTATAAAGCACTATGGACTATCATAGGTGTTATTTGTCAGCTTTAGGTAAAGTAGTACAAATGAGCTGTGGTTATAAGTAGATATAAGAGCATAATAAACAATTATGAGGCACAATTAACTCAGTAAATACAAAAGGAAAGCATTTTTCATTTTTTTTTATTGGAACAAAATAGTACTGTATATTACCAACAGTGTCCAATTGTCCAACAGTCCAACAATAAGCCCTCAAAGGACACCCTTTTTGAAAACTTACATGGAGTTACATTTGTGGGGCTCAGTGCATGTGGTTTTACTTAGCACTCATGTAGATTGTATTTTCTTATATCATGTATGATGCGTCCAAGTATGTGTGCCCCATGATTTCTAGCTAGCCAGTACTCCCACTCTATAACTTTCAGGTGTTGTTTTAAAAGTTTTGATGAACGGTTGCCACGATGTCGCCAAACATACATTTTAAATGTCTGCCAAGCACGTTCTAAATTCTGAGTGTGGGCTCTGGTAGTTGGATCAACAAAATTTCTTTTGTGACATATTGTGTAATGTCTGAAGCCCAGCTCTGCTAATACCCTGTAGTATGCTCTCCACTCATCAGAGATGATAACTGAGCCCCTTCTAATATGACGCTGAATGATGGGCAACAAATCATTTTGTGATCGTCCTCGAACAATCTTCAGAAGAGGCTTTCTGGTCTTCTGTCCTACCTCAAGAATACCAAAAACCCATTTTTTGGTGCGGCGCCAGGATTGCCCAACCCTTCCACGGTTATGCTGCAAACACAGTAATGCATAAAATATACATTATACACAAGTATAGGCCTAATGTACACAAGTAGATGTGAGTATGTGTGTGACTGTGAGGTGTGTGTATGTGTGTCTGGGTGTGTGTGTGTGTGTGGGGGGGGGGTTCTACATTACCTTTCTCTTATATGAGAATTTGCTTTCATCAAGCATAACAAAACAATGGCGGCCACCAACGCTCATTTTTCCACAACGTTTGGGTTTGTTTACTGCTCGCACACAGACCTGAGAGCAAAAAGATAGGATATCACAGGCTTTTTTGTTCACATACTGTAACTGCTTAATAGAAAATAATTTTAGTCAAGTTCCAGTAAAAGGGTAATTTAGAGTAAGTCTCTAGTACAGACAAATGTAGTGAGCATAAAATATTTATTTTGTCTTTCATTTCTTTGTTGTTATTTGGCAAATGATACACTGATGTGTGTCATCCTTGTCGTACAAATTGGTCTACAAGGTTTCATTATTGAAGCAGACATTTGGACTGGTCATCTTGGTAAAAAACCGGTAAAAACAGACAAGTAAGGGCTAACGAAAACTAACAGTGCTGGTTTCAAAGCAGTAGAAACTGAATCAGCAGAATCAGAAAATATACCTTATCTTAAGGTGGAAGCCATTCGGGTTAGAGTCCTGCTGCTTGCTGCCACGCCATCATCCATCAGATCAACCTGTCTCATTCTCAGTCCTTGTGAGAACCTCTGACAAACCCAGTTGGACAAAAGGAAAAGGACAAATGGATACAATAACTAAGCAAGACACAAGGCAAGACATGCATCATCTTGCAAGGTTCAGATGGTGGAGCACAAAGAAAATGGGATGAATTAAATCCAGCCCTGCCCCGTGGACCTAGCTTATCATACTGAATATCACACTACTCTTTCTTTAATTTGATTTACCAGACAAAGGTATGCCGTGTCTAACAGTTACGCACACCGCTCTAGGCCTAGCCTACTGTTCCAAACATGTCCAAGAGCAATTTCATGCGATTTCCCACACTGTAGGCCTACCAGACCACCTCTAGGGGGCATCATTGCACCATTTTAAATAATTTAATCGAGGAGCCTAAGCTACAACTTCTATTATTTTATTTTAAATTTGTCATTGTAATTACAGGACAAAATCAGTGTAGCCTACAGTATAAATACTGCAAATGCAAGCTTTTTTTCAGCATGCACAAGAAAATGTAGGCCTATTATATGTGTAATAAGCTTGTCAATGTTGTGCTCGTAGGCTAGCTAGCAGGTCAAGGGAAAATCCCTATGATAACTCTGAAATGATGCAGGAGCTCATGTTGCTAAAGTGTCAGCTGCATTAAGTAGGTTAGGCCTACTATGTAGAAACCACGGCATCGGAGTGAGGTTACACACACCATCTAGAACCTAGCCTTTTAGCCCATAGCCTAGGCTACTGTTGGTTAGGACGGCTAATGCCCAATGGTGCCTTCAGATTAGGATAGGACTACTTCAAAAATAAACACCGGCTTTCGCTTGTTTTCATAAGTCTGGGCTACTGCGTGGATATGGCCTTACCCAGAGCCGTATATGCCTTACCTGTATATGAATTCTAAATGATTCTGTAAAGATCGGCGTGATCTGTAGAAAATAGTCCCCTTACGAACAGAAGCCATCCCTCGACAGGAACGAGCCTTGCAGATCCTGAAAGATTGTGGTTTTTAGCAAACACCAATTTAAGTTTCAGTCTCAAAAAAAAAAAAAAGATAATCAGTAATTTAGTAACCGTAAACAGACAGAATAGCTAAAAGGACAACTTACCAATGATATCCATCTTGGTGATTCATTTTTGAAAGTTTCATGGACCTCTGGCACTTTTGGCAATTCATGTGGCGCCACAAAACACCATGCTTTTGCATCCACAATACAACTTTTCATTTATGTTGTATTGAATTCTGAGCACGCAGAAGCTGTAAAACATCGTTTTTGAGCGTCCTAGACCTAGTCATGTTAACACCAGCAGAGCTCTGGTTAAAACGAAACCAAGTTTGCGCGCTATATTTGACAATGACATCATCAGGTTGCGTAGCATAAAACGCTACTGCTGCCTAGGAGTTGCCTCTTTCCTGCCAGAAGTAAACGGTGATCCAGAGAACAGGAGATAAGCGACTGAGTGACTTGAGAATCTACGGAAAAGGTAAAAACTAATTTTAGATGTAACATATGGTCTTTGTGCGAATCTATGGTTGCAACATTGATTTTTCTATAAAAATGTATAAGATTAAAGTCATAATTTCCACTTGTCTGCAAAGTCATTCTATATTAGCTGATTAGCTAACAATGCATGGTTAGCCATGTTTGTTACAGCAGCCAGTTTATTGATGAATTCGACGATAAAGATACAAATGAATGAAAAGTGTTGGAAAATGTGTTGGAAGCTAATAATTGTTCGACGTGACCGAAGTAAAAAGCAAACTCTAAATTTAACTTGTGTGTTGCATTCACAGACATGAGTCCCCCAAGGAGCAAACTCCCATTGCGCTCTGCAAGTGGTACTGGAACCATCAACCTTACGACCACGCAGGTGAATTCCTCACCAACTCGCGAGGGTAAGTGCATTGTATAGACTTGCTGCTTCTTGGTGTAGTTGGCAAGGCATTCAGTTATGGGGACATTCGCTAGAGTGCCTCTCCTTTTTGTTGAATAAAAGAGAAATGTCGCAGTTAATTCAGTGTATTGGTATGGAAAGAATGACAGTTTTTTGCAGTCAGTTACACTTAAATAAACCTAAAACATACATATATCAACTGTAGTTCGAGAAATGAACCTGCCAAATGAACCTGCATCGAGTCAGTTTATCAACAGTTGATGCACATGTGCGTGTGATACTTTCGCTGTTAGCAGGGACGAGAAGCATGCAATTTAAATTGCAACTCCGCTAGGGAGTGTAGCGAGTCAGTAGAAAAATCATTGGCGGATTTTGGAGCTTCATGGCCAAATAAACAATTATGTGTGGTATGGCACTTTATTTTTAAGAAACCTGGATTGGTATTGTCAGTCAAAATAGATATTTACGAATACCTATGTGCGTTATGTTTCTCGTTTGTGAACAATTTTACCCCTGACCACTGATCTCAAATAAAGAAATAGTTGTTGTGATATTCTATTGGGATCAGTGCCACTGACTCACTAGCATTCTGGCTGAGTTATGTGTCAGACACTTTGGAAGGGATTTTACAATAATCCACATTTTGTTTATCAACTGATTGTGAAGTGATTCTCCTGTGTTGTATGTATGAATGCAATAGTAAGAGGAAAAATGTGTCTAATGAAATGCAGCTTTTAGGGGGCACAGCTCCATAGAACCCATTCCTTGTGACTTTTTAAACAAGGTGATTCTGTGCTCACAACTTTTCTGGTTTGATTTCTTCTATGATGCAGATCTACCTGGTCCAACAGCTCCAGCCCCAACAGCAACACATGAAATTGTGATGCTGAAAATGAAGCTGGAGGCAGAAAAGGAAAAGGCCAACCTTAGGGAAGAAACAATCTCCATATTGAAGGCGGTTAAAGCATACCTACAGGATGAGCTTGCGAAGAAGGATGCCCTCATTTGCAGTGCCTTCCCTAAGATGAAACCAACTAAGAAACAAGGTGACATAATATAATATCCTACTCTACTTACACATGTGGGTCTTTCACAAGTGGCCATATTGTTGATATATGATGGTAATTT
>JAODXP020006333.1:0-5000 GCA_027497455.2 Sardinella longiceps
GAAAATCATGAAGATCGTGCACTTCTGGACAAGTTTTTGATTTTTGGCACGGTGTTAGATATAGGTCTAAGGTTTTCAAAAATCAATGGATACAAGTTGGGGTGACCCCCTAGTGGCTGGTATACATACAATCCAAAATGGCCCCCAACGGAAAAAGAAAAGACTAAATCTAGGTTTCCTTTAGTCTTAAATTGTTGTATAATGTCATTTTTCTTCTTTGTTTTACACAAGGAATCCAATTCGGATATCTTCTTCTCATTTTAGTTATAATTTTATATTAATTATATTAATTATATCATGTTTAGCTAAAATAAACTGTCAATATCTGTGAAAAAGTCACAAAATTGGAGGTCTCAGATCATTATGACACCTTCCATATGCATGCCAGGTTTTGTGATATTCCGTCCATGGGGGGACATACATACATTTTATGACATTTTACACCAACTGGCCAGCAGGGGCCGGACATTTTTCTGCGAATAATTAAAGAACCATAGAGCCTAGGCCGGGGGACCACATTTTTATGTGCTTGTCTTCAGGGGCCATGTAAACCTATCCCATTCCATGTATAGCGCCACCTGGTTAAAAATGTGAGGTATTGTAATCAGTGTAAACAGGTGTATCTGGCTGACATGGTCAAAACTACAAAATAAGGTGTGTCAAAATGCATGCCAAGTTTCGTGTTGGCATGTTGGCAGGAGCTGGTCACTAGATAGTGACTCGGTCCCACCCAATATGGCTACAAAAAGTTTGAAAGGAAAAATACCCCTAGAGTCTGCAAGAGTAGGGGTGGAAGATGGACTCATAGGCGAAAACAACAGCAGCAGCTCTGGCAGGACACAAGCTACAAAGCTGCATCTGTGGCTGGAAAAAGATAACATCAGAGAAGGGTCTCAAGATCCATCAAATTAGGAAAAAAAGGGTCGAAAGCCTCAAATCTTGTGGCCTAAATCTTGTCAGAAAAATGAGTGGGGAACCATCAATATATCTCCTGGAGCAGCAAGGTGGTGTAGAGAAGAAGCTGGACAAGATTGGAGAAGTCATCTGCAGCTATGGGGCAGAGAGATTTGGGGTGAAAAGCGAGCGCCGTAAGGTACTGAAGGAACCAGCTCATTCCAAGTCCAGAAGCCAAGGAGAGATTGAAAGGCTGGTGAAGGAAAGAAGGTGCCTGAGAAAACAGTGGAAGTGGAGAGGAACTTGAGGCACTGTAAGGTGACATTAAGCAGGGTCTGGCAATGCTGAGAAGAGCTGAATGCTTGAGAAAGCAACCAAGAAGAAGGAGAGAATGAAAAGTGCCTTCTACAGAGATCCCTACAAGTTTGTGAAAGCCCTCTTCGTCAAGGAGAAATCTGGGACCCTCAAAGCTACCTCAAAGACCTTCTCCGACAACCAGAGCATTCTGGGTGACATGCCACCAATCCAACCAGCTGAACACCAGATGGAAACGAGGCCCCCTACATGGAGCGAAGATAACATCAGAGCACAGTATAGCGGGCAAGAGCATCATCAGCCCCTGGGCCCAATGCCGTTCCATATAGACTCTAAGAATGCGCTGGGAGTATTGAGGTACCTCTGGAAGCTGATGAGAGTGGCATGGGAAAAAATAATTATACCAAATGCATGACGAAGGACGATCCTATGTTGTGGATAGCGTTCAACTTCTTCCAAGTCCCACAAGGCTGGTCAAAGCCTACTTTCAGGACCTTCAGTTTTATGTCACAGTGCAGGCTAGCACAACTGCCTGGCAGCACCTCGAGGCATAATGGCATAATGGTGGGCTGCACCATTTCCCCACTGGCGTTTACCATGGCAATGGAGCTCATCATCCGGGCATCGCGATGGGTGGTTGGAGGAAAGTGGTTGAAGAACGCGCTGCATCTTCCTCCAATACGAACTTAAATGGATGACATGACAATAATAACAACAACACCACCGGCATGCACCAAACGCCTACTGGATAAACTCCAGAAAAACATTCAAGGGGTACAGATGGCGATCAAACCCAGCAAATCCCGCAGCATCTCGATTGTCAAAGGCCAGCTTGCTAATGAGAGGTTCCACGTCAACAACGAGCCAATACCAACAGTTAAGCCTGTCAAAAGTCTTGGCCGCTGGTACAGCACAGAGCTGAAAGACGGACCATAAAGAGGTGGACTATTCCATTAAAGCAAGGACATCACTAGTTTGGAAGGATAGAGGGGCTTGAATTGTGAATGAATTGGGTTTTGGGTCTATGATTTGTGAACAAATCCATAGACCTGTGGTTTGATAGCCTGGGAGTACCCATGGTCCTTTACGTTGTCCATTTCATTTCACTCTGCAAAGCAACATGGTGACCATGGCTGATTTTCTTGCCTTGACGCTGGTCTGGCCAGCTACAATTTACACAGGATTTCTGAGCCCCCGAAAGATCGGGAACTTCATCTACTTATATTAATCGAGAACCAATCAACTTTGAGCAGCTTCAACGGCCCTTGTTAGAAGCGTGTTGAAGACAGTCTCAGTCCTCAGTTACTCAGTCCTGTTACTCAAGCAGTTCCCTTCACGTCACATACGTCAGAGGAAAGAGTGGTGTGATTGTTTTAAGCTTCAGCACAGCTTTTTCTGACATCGACCAATAGCAAACTGAGGCATTTCAGGGAGGCCTCCAATTTTGTGCAGTTTTGACCATGTCAGCCAAGAATACCTGTTCACACCGATTACAATACCTTGCTTTGGGTTTTCATTTTTAACTTGGTGGCGCTATACATGGAATGGGTGATCATAGGATAGGTTTACACGGCCCCTGTAGACAATCATATTAAAAATGTGGTCCTCTTAGGCCCTATGGTTATTAAAATATTTGCAGAAAAATATCCGGGCACCTGCTGGCCAGGTGGTGTAAAATGTCATAAATCAATTTATTGCACGGCCCCCCATGAACAAAATATCACAAAACTTGGAATGCATTCAGAAGGTATCATAATGATCCGACACCTCCAATTCTGTGTGTCTTTTTCACAGATATTGACCGTTTATTTTAGCTAAAGATGACTATGATAACAGATTTAATATAAAAATTTTACCTAAAATGAGAACATATCAGAATTGGATTCCTTGAAAAATGACATTATACAATAATTTAAGACTAAAAGAAACCTAGATACAGCCATTTCTTGTATGCATACCAGCCATTTTGGATTGTATGTATACCAGCCACTAGGGGGTCATCCCAACTTGTATCCATTGATTTTTGAAATCCTTAGGCCTATACCTAACACCCTGCCAAAAATCAAAAACTTGTCCAGAAGTGCACGATCTTCACAAATTCCCTCCTGACTATTCTTTTTTCCCCCAGAAGGATGGATAGACAGACAGAGGATGGATGGATGGATGGATGGATAGATAGATAGATAGATAGATAGATAGATAGATAGATAGATAGATAGATAGATAGATAGATAGATAGGGGAATCAATCTACAGAGTTAAAGTACTGGAATAGAGGAGTGGAGTAGAAGTAAAAGTACCATATCAAAAAAATGACTTAAGTAGAAGTTGAAGTGTCCTTTAAAGATCATACTTAAGTGGAAGTAATAAAGTATTCAAAATGTTTTGTCCTTAAGCGTTGCAAGTAGAAGTATTTATTTATTACTCAAGTACTGGAAGTAAAAGTAGAAGTAGCAGGCCTAGTATAGGCACTTCATTTCATACGAATTGTCTTTTTGGCAAACAAAGGAAAACAAGTAGGGCCAGAGGTCGTCACTTTCATCACCCTCGCTTTGGAGGAAATTGGTGTTTCTGAATCATCTTCCATCGAAATGGAGCAGTAGAGTGACTCACGCTAAGGGTTCCCGAAAAGCTGAAGAGAAGCATGATGAGGTCTCTATTTATACTGCTTGATCGCTTGAATCGCCCAATAATGATAATGAAAACCTGGTGACAGAGCTATCTGTGTTATCTTTGTTTTTATAAAAGTAATGAGTAACGATTCACCACATGAAAAATGCATTGGAGTAAAAGTATTAAATTTATCAAAATTATGTAGTGAAGTAAAAGTGGAAGTTGGAGAAAAAAAAACAATACTCCAGTAAAGTACAGATAGTGCATTTTAGTACTTAAGTCGGCTAATTAGTTCTACTTCGTTACAAGACATCTCTGTCAATCTATGACGCTTGGGGGGGGGTATGCTGGTGATGTTATACTATTGAATATTGAGGCCCTTTGTTTCTCATGCTGCTTGGAATATAGCCTTGTGTGTGTGTGTGTGTGTGTGTGTGTGTGTGTGTGTGTGTGTAGAGTACTAGTGTGTGAAAATGATGATCCCTACGGGACTGCAAATCCTTCAGACTGATAAAGTAACTAGCTAGATTATTGGCCCATAACAGCGCTGTTGGCAGAGGCGTCTCACTGGGGGACTGATGACAGACAGACAGGGGGTTTCTGTAGGCAGGGTTTGACCAGGGGGTGGGGGTGGGGGTGGGGGGGTTAGTTGTGTATGGGAGGGGGGCAGTAACGGGTCAGTTGTGTTAGCAGTGTATTAGTGCATTGCCCGTGTAAACAATGTTTTCCCAGAAATGTGTAGTCCATTTGGGCCTAGTGTACGTGTATGCAGGTGAACCAGAGATGGTGACATATATTATCCAGAGCAGTAGTCTGCATGGAGACTTGTGTGTGTGTGTTAGGGGTGTTATGTCGTCTATGGATGAAGAGTAGCTATAGGTGTATAAGTGGTGTATTGGAAGCAGTAGCAGTAGTCTGCATGGAGACTTGTGTGTGTGTGTTAGGGGTGTTATGTCGTCTATGGATGAAGAGTAGCTATAGGTGTATAAGTGGTGTATTGGAAGCAGTAGCAGTAGTCTGCATGGAGACTTGTGTGTGTGTGTTAGGGGTGTTATGTCGTCTATGGATGAAGAGTAGCTATAGGTGTATAAGTGGTGTATTGGAAGCAGTAGGGTGTTAGTGGTGTTTGTGTATGTGTGTAGCCGCTTTCACACGGCAACTCACTAAATTACCGGGTGT
>JAODXP020006333.1:37500-45000 GCA_027497455.2 Sardinella longiceps
TAAGCTGCAGATGATGTCACGCCTGCCTACCTCACGCGCGCTCAATCAATCTGGGTAGGCTACCTGCCAGATCTCTTCGCAAGTTCGCTATTAGTTAATTTAATATAAAGGAACAGTGTGATATTTCTGTATTGTACTATTGATGAGTTTGATTAGTAAAACCACGGAGACCGATTATAACATGACTGGTACTTTACTTAGTCATTCGAACACTTGTAATTCTCTGATCACATTCATATACACTTGGATCTGAACCCAGGAGGGCGCCACCTACAGGCGAGGAGTATTATTACACAAACTACAATACATCACATCTCCCTCCTTAAGATAAATTTTCCTTTAACAGTTCTCAGCATAACTTCTGTTAATTACTTACTTTGCAAATCATTGCGTTGCATTTCCTGTACTAAATAAAACATTCTTACTTCCTTGCAACGTCACCAACCTTAGTTACTTTTTCTTTTCAATAACCTCAAAATCATAACACAAATCATTGCATAATAATCACAACAGTGACATAACATTTTTTTTTTCTTTTCTTCTTATTTTTTTTTTCACAATCTTTCAATCAAGTTCATGGAGAGTAACGTGTTGGTGGTTTAATTACTCTGCCCAATCGTGACCTCTTGACCACTTCTTCACTCATGGCTGGTGTTGCAGGTGTTTTGACAGGTGACAATGCAGGTGTCTGCACTGGTGTGTCATGTTCTGCAGGTTGACTTTCCCGTGAATCAAAGTCATCCGGATGTGGTGAACTCTGTGCTGGAAAAGTCTTTTCACTGGTTTTCAGCAAGTGTCGTCGATTCCTTCTGAAGATGCTACCATCAGGTGTTTTGATGACGAAGGATCTGGGCTTATCATGACTTTTCACCACTATTGCTGGTTGCCAGTTGTTCTTCACTCTGACTCTGACTTTCTCCCCTTCTTGAAGAGACGGCAGATGCTGTGCTCCACGATCAAAGTAATGCTTCTGTTTCAGCTGCCTGTTTGTGATGTTATTATGTATGTTCTTGTGTACTTGCGGTTTCAGGAGCTGTGCTGATGTAGGCAGTTTTGTTTTCAGTCTGCGTCCCATTAATAACTGAGCTGGAGATAATTTCACTCCATCAAGTGGTGCGTTTCTGTACTCCAACAATGCAACATATGGGTCACTCTGACACTCTTCTGCCTTCTGTAAGAGATTCTTGACTGTCTGAATAGCTCTCTCACTTTGACCATTAGACTGCGGAAATCCTGGACTTGATGTTGTGTGTATGAATTCCCATTTTTGTGTAAAGGTTCTGAACTCTGCACTTGAGAATTGCGGACCATTATCCGATACAACTTCATCCGGAATTCCATGCCTTGAGAAGATGGATTTGAGAGCTGTCACTACATGTGCACTCATTGTCTGTGTGAGCTTGGCAATCTCTGGGAATTTAGAGAAGTAGTCCACACACATCAGATAATCACCTTGATTGTAGTGAAACAGGTCAACTCCCACTTTCGCCCATGCTCTGTCTGGAATGTCATGGCTGATCAATGGTTCTTTGGTGTTATTACGCCTGAACATATTACAGACCGCACACTGCATAACAACATCTTCAATATCTTTTGCCATTCCTGGCCAGTACATAACATCTCTAGCTCTTTCTTTGCATTTCACAATGCCTAGATGAGACTCATGAATTCTCTCAAGCATGTCTGCTCTCAAGCTGTGTGGCACAACAACTCGCGAGCTTTTGAAGAGTAGACCATCAGAGCATGTGAGCTCTTCTCGGAATGTCCAATACTTCCTGATCTCTGGTGTAACTTGTCTGATTTCTGCAGGCCATCCTGTCTGAACGACATTCAACACCATTTGCATCTCTTCATCCGCTGCTGTTGCTGTCCTGAATGAATTCAGTTTCTCTGTTGACATTGGCAAACACATTGACAAGACATGAACTTGCAATTCCTCTTCCAAGAGTGATTCTGAATGCTCTTTTAAATAAGCACGGCTCAGCATGTCTGCTATGAACAGTTCTTTGCCTGGTTTGTATTGGACTTGCAGATCATAAGGTTGCAGTCTCATAAGCATCCGTTGTAATCGAGGAGGAGCTTTCTGTAACGACTTCTTAAACACTGTCTCTAGAGGCTTATGGTCAGATTCAACATGCACAGTCTTACCATAGATGTACTGGTTGAATTTCTCACAGCCGAAGACAATCGCTAAAAGCTCTTTCTCAATCTGAGCGTATCGCTTTTGACACTCAGTAAGAGACCTCGATCCAAAAGCCACAGGCTGTCCTTCTTGCAGTATCACTGCTCCTAAGCCTTCAGAACTCGCGTCCACTGACAGCGTTATGTCTTTGTTGACATCGAAGTATTTTAACACTGGTGCGTTGGTCACTAATGTCTTGAGTCTTTTGAAACTCTGTTTTTGCTCGAACTCCCAATGCCATGCCACGTCACCTTCTAACAGCTTTCTCAATGGTGAACTCACCTCTGACAGATTCGGAATGAACTTTGCCAAGTATTGCAGCATACCTAGGAACCTCATCAGAGCAGCTTTGTCTTCCGGTTCCGGCATCTCCTGTAACGCTCTGACCTTCTCTGGGTCTGGTTTCAGTCCGTCTGCTGTCAAGATATGTCCAACATAGCTCACTTCACTCATCCTTATCTTACACTTGTCTCGATTCAGCTTCAGGTTGATGTTCCTGATTCTGTCTAACAGTTGTCTTAGTCTTCTGTCGTGCTGTTCCATGTTTTCTCCCCAAACGAGGATATCATCCACAATATTCACTACCCCCTCCAGGTCTTCTAGACGTTGTGCAATGCACTTTTGAAACACTTCTGAAGCGGACGATATTCCAAAGGGTAGTCTTAAAAACCGGTACCGTCCAAAGGGTGTGTTAAAGGTACACAGTTTGGAACTTTCCTCGTCGAGCTGCACTTGCCAGAAACCATGATTGGCATCTAACACAGAAAACACATTGGCATTTGGCATCTCAGCGACTATTTCCTCAACTGTGCGAAGTGGATAATGCTCTCTGCGTATGGCTTTGTTCAAATCTTGTGGATCAATACAAATTCTGAGTTTGTTTGGTTTGACTACAGTCACCATACTATTGACCCAGTCTGTAGGCTCAGTTTGCTTTACAATGACTCCAATGTCTTCCATCCTGTTCAGTTCTTCCCTAACTCTTTCCTTGAGTGCTACAGGTACTTTGCGTGGTGGGTGAATGACAGGTGGTATCTCTTTATTGAGTTGGATATGGTGTACTCCTGGAACACATCCTAAGCCAGTGAATAAATCTTTATACTCACTTAAAATGTCTTCATTTTGAATATATTCTTTTTCATTTTCAATTTTAAACACTCTTTTAACAAGTCCTAGCTTTGTGCATGCATCTCTGCCAATGATTGCAGGTGAATTGCCATCTACAATCTGGAATTCTAGCTGGTATTCCTTTTCCTTGTGGTAGCACTTGAGCATTGCCTTGCCCTTTGGCTCCATCGTGTGGCCAGAATATGTAACAAGCTTGCAGTTAGACTTCAGAAGTGGTGCTTTCTTGTTGGATATTTTTTCAAAGTCTTTGTATGGCAATACATTGCACTCTGCTCCTGTGTCTAATTTAAATGCAAATACCTGGTTATTTATTTTCAGTTCTTGTGTCCATTTCTGACTCTCAGTTTTGCATGCAGAGACTACATCCAAACGCTTGCTAGCTGTTAGCTCATTTTCTTTCACTTCAATGCATCCCATAAACAGTTGAGTTTCTTGCTGTTCTACCTCATGAACATTTCTCTCCACTTTTCTTGGGTTGCCTGTTTGTTTCGGTGTTTTACACATTCGGCTAAAGTGATTCTTCTTTGAACACTCATTGCAAATTTTCCCATAAGCAGGACATTTCTTTGGCTCGTGCGTGTACCCACATCTCGTGCATTCCTCACTCTCATTCCCTGTCCGTTTAGCATTAGCACTCTCTTGTTTGACTCTGGGCTTCCTTTTTGTTATTTTATTTACAGCAATTTCTGTTTCTTCTTGTAGAGCTTTCATGTGACTTTGTGTAACTTCGTTAGCTCGGCATATGTCTACAGCTTTTCTTAAATCCAAATCAGTTTCTCTTAGAAGTCTTGCCCTCACTGTGTCGTTGTTAACTCCACAGACAATGCGATCTTTAATCAGTTCGTCAGTTAGCATTCCAAATTCACAGTCCTTTGCTTTATTTTTCAATTCTGTCACGTATGCGTCAATGGTTTCATTTTGTCCTTGCGCTCTCGTGAAAAACACATGTCTCAGATACGTTATGTTCTTTCGTGGTTCACAGTACTTTTTAAAACTGTCCTTGAGCGTAGCCAAGTCTAATTCTCCCTCATCAAACTCCATGGTATTAAATACCTTTAGCGCTTCGTCTCCTGCCACATGTAGAAACGTTGCACACTGCACTTCTTCACTCTTCTCCGCCCTACCAGATGCGATGAGATAGAGGTCGAACTTTTGAACCCATGTTCTCCAATTTTCTGCAAGATTTCCTTCGAAGCTCAGACTGTTTGGAGGTTTCAGTTGCTCCATAGTTGACTTCTGACACCATGTGATATTTCTGTATTGTACTATTGATGAGTTTGATTAGTAAAACCACGGAGACCGATTATAACATGACTGGTACTTTACTTAGTCATTCGAACACTTGTAATTCTCTGATCACATTCATATACACTTGGATCTGAACCCAGGAGGGCGCCACCTACAGGCGAGGAGTATTATTACACAAACTACAATACATCACAAACAGTAACAAAGGCTATGAAGATTAGACGACTTAAGGTAAAAGGCTATGAGTGAAACTGTCGCCCCTTTTTTGTTGTCTGTCACCAGTGCTATGAATGAGGCTAGATTTAAGAAAATATAGCCAAATAGCACGTCAGTAATTATTTTTTTAAAAAGTGTTTCAAACATACAGTGATTTTGAGTATTTCAAAGAAATGTGGAAAGATCACTGAAGCTATTGTCAGCATGCGCCTGCCTGTGCGCTGAATTGCGCATAGGACTTATGAGAAATTGAATGGGGAAAGGCCAGACGGCTCTCACCCAATCCTGTTCTCTTATGATGAGCCCCGTGTAACCTTATATGTCCACATGAGTGATAAATATAAAGGTAAATAATAAACATTTTTTTGTTTCTGAACAAAATATTCAGAACAGTAATATATATGATCCTGAAAGTTAAAGTGTTGATGTATAGCCTAATATGGTGTCCTGACACAAGTAAGCGGTATCATAAGCAAGAATTTACAGTAATTTAGGGGTGCTGTGAATGCAAAAAATGTTGATGGGGTGCCTTGAGCTCAAAAAGTCTGAGAACCACTGGACTAAAGCAAAAATAGATATTTCAGATTTTAGTTGCATTTTTGTCATGTGTCAAGTGTCCCCCGAACATGTACAGTAGGTTGCATAAGGAAAGAGAGAGGGTGGGGGGATCCTATCCAGGCTCCTGTAATTTAGGGTATCTACTTCTACTGTATGTACTGTAACCAGAAAGAATCATCGTGGGTTTTCAAACTTTGGCGGCATAGCCTAATATTGACAAACTAGAAAAGCACTGAGAGAGCGCAGACCTCCGCCAAGGCAATGTAGACAAAGACACAATAAATTCCAGATTGTGTTCTGGATCACTGATCGTACCAAAATTGTCGGAATGTAGGATGCCACCGCCCCCAAAGAAAAAAAAAGTGCGCTGCTAGATGTTGTGGAGGTAGTAAAAATATTGTAAAAGGTAGGAAAAAAGGTAGTAAATGGTAGTAAATTCAGCACCAGGATTCCTGTATATACCCTGTAGACGTATCAGCGTGTATAAACGTATGCATTCGTAACAGTGTGTGTGCGTGCATGTATGCTTCATTCTGTGTCTGTGTTTCATTCTTTCTCTCTATGTGTTTTATTCTGTGTGTGTGTGTGTGTGTGTGTGTGTATGCGTGTATTTCATTCTCTGTGTGTCAGCCTCCTATGCCTACAGAAACACAGTGGAATGTAGACAATGGCGAGACATTGATAGCTAAATAATGAGGAAGCCAAAGGCTAAATAATGCCAAAGCCAAGGGCTCAATAACGATGGAGCTAAAGGCTAGATAATGACGAAGCTAAAGGATAAATAATGATGAAGCCAAAGGCTAAATAACGACATAGCCAAAGGCTAAATAACAACGAAGCCAAAGGCTCAATAACAACGAAGACAAAAGCTAAATAACAACGAAGGCTAAATAATGACGAAGCTAAAGGCTAAATAATGATGAAGCCAAAGGCTAAATAACGACATAGCCAAAGGCTAAATAACGACATAGCCAAAGGCTAAAAAACGACGAAGCCAAAGGCTAAAAAACAACGAAGCCAAAGGCTAAATAACGATGAAGACAAAAGCTAAATAACAACGACGCTAAAGGCTAAATAATGACGAAGCTAAGGGCTAAATAATGATGAAGCCAAAGGCTAAATAACGACATAGCCAAAGGCTAAAAAACAACGAAGCCAAAGGCTAAAAAACAACGAAGCCAAAGGCAAAATAACAACGAAGGCTAAATAATGACGAAGCTAAGGGCTAAATAATGATGAAGCCAAAGGCTAAATAACGACATAGCCAAAGGCTAAAAAACAACGAAGCCAAAGGGAAAATAACGATGAAGACAAAAGCTAAATAACAACAAAGCTAAAGGCTAAATAATGACGAAGCTAAGGGCTAAGCTAAAGGCTAAATAATGATGAAGCTAAAGGTTAAATAATGACAAAGCTAAAGGCTTAATAATGACGAAGCTAAGGGCTAAATAATGATGAAGCTAAAGGTTAAATAATGACAAAGCTAAAGGCTTAATAATGACGAGGCCAAAGGTTAAATAATGACGACGCTAAGGCTAAATAATGACAAAGCTAAAGGCTAAGCTAAAGGCTTAATAATGACGAGGCCAAAGGTTAAATAATGACGACGCTAAGGCTAAATAATGACAAAGCTAAAGGCTAAGCTAAAGGCTTAATAATGACGAGGCTAAGGCTCACCATTAGCAACCCTCCAGTCATCTGCAGCTGATTACCAGGTAACACTGAACTGACTGAATTTATCTCTACATAAGTGCATTGGTTTGCTCTCATAGAAAGAAAACTAAAACCATAATTTTTAAAAAATACTGTAGACACCACAGACTCGAGTGAATATGATAATAAAGAGAGTGAGTGAGAGAGATATAGAAAGAGAGTGAGAGAGAAAGAGATAGAAAGAGAGATATAGAAAGAGAGTAAAGTGCTTCTATAGGCCAAACCAAGATAAGGATTGATGGTTCACCCTGTCCTCCTCATCTTGAACTAATTTGATTTAATTCTGCCTAGTGTTAAACAATTCAATCACTGTCCTCACTTCAACAGTCCAACACACACGTGTTAGGAAACTCCATCAGTGTCCACACTTCAACAGTCCAACACAGTTTTGCAGCACTCTGCAAAATGATAACCCTGTGTATGTGTGTGTGTGTGTAACATCCCATGCAACAGTG
>JAODXP020006333.1:50000-55823 GCA_027497455.2 Sardinella longiceps
CACACACACACACACACACACACACACACACACTTGTGTTTATTAATGAAAGGCATCAGGAGTAAACACACATACTGCCTGTGTATTAATGAAAGGCAGTTGGAGGAAACACACACACACACACACACACACACACACACACACACACACACACACACATAAGACACACTGTTATGACTATTTTGAGACTGAGTTGTTTTGTACTGGAAACCAAATGAAAACCAGACTAGATGGAATGAATGATACGCATGGGAAAGCCTGGAATATTATATCCAAAGTTTCCTCTTCTTTCATGGGCAAAGATGATTTATTCTCAGAAATAAGATTGTGTTTCTAAGAATTCTTTAGAGAACACGTTTCTATGTGTTTGTGTTGCTATGGGGGCATAGGCATAAGATGGAAATGACGAGTGTTTCTCAAAGTTGAGAATGCCTACTAGCACACTCGCCTTGGAAGTCGTACACTTCAAAGACAAGATTCCATCAGTGCATCCTTGAAAAATCTATGATCAAAGGCCCCTGTCCTCACTAGAATTTATAAGGATCCTTCACATTGGAACATTATTTGGTGACAGACTGACGTGAAATGCTCGCCTTCCAAGCATGCTTCCTCGACTTTGAGAAACACGCGATATTATGGAATAGGCTACTGTAATTTCCTGAATTTTGGGGGGAGTCAGCTGCCACATAAGGACATGTGTCTGCCTCGGTCTGTCAGCCATGTGTGATTCATCTGTGTACTATTTTTTGATTTGTCTGTCTGCCAGCATGTCTGTCTATCTGATTGACAGGTCTCTATGTGAGCTGCAAGCCTGTCTGTTTTATAAGTCAGACCCCGTTTACACAAACACAGATAACCATAAAGACGTACATGTTTCTCTGCGGTTGCACCTCTCTGTTACACTTACCCGAAGGTGAAGACGGAGAATCCCACAAACTCCGGGCAAGGTGGAGATGTCGGAGAACCCCGTCTTCAGAGATTTGTGTAACTACCCATAACCGGAGCTCTAGCACCAAAGACTGTTGGATCAAACGAGAAGCACCTACGTTCGCGCATAGCAGTTCTATTTTCACAAGGGGCACCACCTAGTTTTGAATGATGTCAGGACTTTTACCAATAAATCGTCTTTTTGGAGTTATCAGGTTTTTTTGGCATGTATCTCTCATATTCTGTAAGTGTTAAACATGATTTCAAGACTAATGTTGTAAACTGTTACTGTTGGTATTTCTATCAGATGAAGCTGCCAGGCAGTAAATAGCCTACTAAAATTTCAAGTTGTTAGCGAGCTAACGCTAGCGATCTAGCTAACGTAATGTTTTACATTTATATTTGAGATTTAATTTATTGACAGCCTGCGGGTAACATTACTGAGTTCATTTTAACTGGACAGAGCAAACGTAAACATAGTTTACAGCAATATGTGAGGTTTGAGCAAAGTCCAAAACGACTAGCTTATAGTTAGCATATAGCTATGTCGTCATGGTAACTGCCAAACAAACCCTCTCTGTCTAAAGCTAAAAAGCAGACTTGGTTCATACAACATTGTTTTGCAGAGGAGCGATTGAATTGTCATTTGTTGGTTTCATTAATGATCACAGACAATATTATGGCACACATACATTAATATCATTCTATAATTTCTTAAGGGAAAATGTTAATGATGTGACGTAACGTTAATGTGACACTGCTGCTAATGCAGACCGAAACACTTCACATTTGTGGCCATCTGCCACGATGTTGCTCCCTTGAAAGATCTTTGATAAAACTGTGACGTGGTGGTTAATTGTCACCGCCTTTCTTAGCCGTTTTTGATGTTTGTGTAAATGCGATTGTTTTCTTACTCGGGGGAGGGGAAGATAACCGGTTTCTCGAAGACCCGGGGTAGTGTAAACTAAGCATCAGTCTATCTGTGTTTGATGGGTCTGTCTCTCTCTAAGTGTGTGAGTTTGATAAGTCAGTCTGTCTTTCTGTCTCTGTGTGTGTGTCCGTCTTCCAGGTTCTGAACCAGACGAGTCTGTGTGTGTTTGGGTTTCTGTGTCTGTCCATCTACCCCAGGTTCTGAACCCGACGAGTCGTCTGGAGTTGCTGCTGCTGGAGAACTGCCTCTCCACCTCTGTGTGTGTGTGTGTGTTTGTGTGTGTCTGTCTGTTTAATGAGTCTGTCAGCTCTGTCAGTCTGTCCCAAGTTCTGAATCAGACGAGTCGTCTGCTGCCGCTGGAGAATTCCGTCTCCGCGTCTCTCTAATGTGTGCGTGTGTGTGTCCCCGTCTTTCTCAGGTTCTGAATCAGACGAGTCGTCTGGAGCTGCTGGAGAATTCTCTCTCCATGTCTCTAATGTGTGTGTGTGTGTGTGTCAGTTTTTCCCAGGTTCTGAATCAGACGAGTTGTCTGAAGCTGTTGCTGCTGGAGAATTCCGTCTCTCTAATGTGTGTTTGTGTGTGTGTGTGTCTTTCCCAGGTTCTGAACCAAACGAGTCGTCTGGAGCTGCTGCTGCTGGAGAATTCTGTCTCCACGTCTCGCCTTGAGAACCACATCCTCCTGCAGGCCAACCAGCTGGCCCGCCTAAACGACAAAAACAGGTCTCACACACACGCACACACAAACACATGTGCATGTACACATACTGTAGCCTACATGTGCATGCACACAGACATAGGCCAAGACTACACGTGCACGCACGCACACACACATAGAAACACATGTGTGCATGCACACAAACCTTTCACTCTATGAAGTTTTGCTGTCAGAATCTTCTAAATATAGGCTATTTACACAGGGAGTTAGCCTAGCACTAATAAATATATTTAGACTGAGAGTTAGCCTAGCGCTTTTAAATATATTTACAGAGTTAGCCTAGCACTTATAAATATATTTACACAAAGTTAGATTAGCGCCTCTAAATATATTTACACAAGGAGTTAGCCTAGCACTTCTAAATATATTTACACAGAGTTAGCATTGCCTTTAGAACCATGTTGCATTTAAACTGCTTTAGTTTAGCACATCTTCTGTTATGTCTACATGTGCTATCTGTGCCCATGGTTTATGTCAACAATTGTGTATTATTGTCTGAAATGGTTTGTTTGCTGCCATTCTGACAAGAACTCCTTGGCAGAAGAGACTACACACCATTGCTACACACACACACACCTCATTCACATCACATCCGTGTGGTGTTATTCTGTTTTCTCACGCACCTCATTGACATCTCAATCAGTGACTGGTGCTGTCTTTAGAGCTGTGTTATTTACTCTTTCTAGTTTTTCACATTTGCTCTGTTTAAAAGTGTTATCTCCATGTTTTGTTACAAATTTTGTCTAGGCCTATTGTCTGAAACAATTTGTTTGCCGCCATTTTGACAAGGACTCTCTGACAGAAGAGACTACACACACACACACACACACACACACACACACACCTCATCACCAATCTGTGTGTCGTAATTCTGTTTTCTACTGTTATGACAACTCCAGCCAGTATGTCAAAGCCACCTTCAAGGCCTTCACTGATATGTGTGAGAAATGAACAACTGAACTGGGTCCAGTAATGTGACTTTGCCAATACACACACTTTTCACTTGAGAGTCGCCTACCAACCATATAAGGACATCAGAGGAAACACACACACACACACACACACACAAAACTAGAACTCTAAAGCTGACCAGAAACTGAAATTGCAGTACCAACCATAGGATGTTCTTTGTTTCCTCTCAGTTGTATTTCCCATGGTACCATTCAGTTAGCATAAGCAGCTAGTTCCCTAGTCTTATTTCCCAATCAGTTATCATAAACAGTTAGTTCCCTAGTCTTATTTCCTATTCATTAGCATAAGCTGCAAGATTCTTACTGTATGTTCAGACTGCAAGCGATGAATTGCCAAGAGTCGCCGAAGACTCCCAAAAAGCATCACTTGAGCACAGCATCGAAAACTGCTTGTTTCCCATTCAGTTAGCGAATGCTTTGAATGCTTTGCTTGAGTGTGTAGTGCTGTTCTAATTCAAAAGTAGCACAATGAAGTGCGCTGCAAGTACATTTGCATTTATGCACTTAGCAGATGCTTTTATCCAAAGCGACTTGTAACAAGACCCAGATGGTGCACTTCTAACAGTCAAAATTGGAGGTGTGGAACGATGGGACACTTCTTGCACTTTATCAACGCCATCTTTGCAACGTAACGGAAGAGGAATGACAACCGGCAACTTTTCAAAATTCATCTAACCAGTATCTGACGTTCTTGTGTTAAGCTAGTTATCGCTATTTGGGCTAAGTTATGCTATAAGTTTGTGAAAATGGTAACCTTCAACACCTAATAACGTTGCAATCATAACGTCAGGTATGTGAGGCACGAAGTATTTCATTTGGGACTGCCCTTATCTGCTCAAATTCATGCACTTTCTCAGCAAGTGAGCAGGGTTCATAGTGCACTCTACTGGAGTGAACTTGCCAAGTGCACACTGCTAGTCTTTTTTCCTATAGATACAGACGGCAAGTACGGTTAACGCCCCCAAAATGCGAGGGTGGGGTCAGCGTGGGGGATAACAGAGGCCAATTTAACATTATGGTGAATGGACAAGGTAGAGAAAGTTGCTTAACAATAAAAGATCGCTTAGTAAAATTGAACAAAGTCCATATTAGATGTTTTCTCTAATCATGACCTGTTTGCCTGCTTGTGTTTTGACTAAAATAATTTCCCCATCATTTGTTTATTGCAGTTACACTAACAGAAATGTCATCAGCTGTCTCTGCTCCTGTCAAAAGTAAAGCAACTTTCAATCACAAGTCTGATTAGCTCAGTTAAGCAAGCTAAAGTTAGCTACATTTATTGTGGTGATCAATGAAGTTGGCTAGTTAGCAAGCTAATGAAGCTAACAAACATCATCTAAATTGTCATCAGTATCGCGTTTGGAGGGGTGTCAAGTTCAGAATTCACATCGGACCATCTGACCATCATTACTACCTTCAGGCATTGCCCTCAAAAATGTGTCAGGCTCCTTGTAGATGGTGCTCAGTGTAACTTCTAGCTTAGCATGCCATTGACTTCCCCACTGTGTTAGCCTGCTCTTTCCCCCAGATGGGACTATTTTTCTCTAATTCCCCCACAGCGGAGCTATATTTGTGGGCGTGGTCAGACTTGCCGTCTGTATCTATTCATTTAGCACAAGCAGCTAGTTCCCCTTCTCCACTCGCTAACTAGCGCTTTTAGCAAGCTCTTTCAACAGAGCTATGCTTGAATTCACTCTGGTACATTCCTTTAAAACAATACTTTAATACCAACGTTTCGGCTTACGCCTAGGAGATGACCCTGATGAAGGTGTAACGGTTTCAGTCTACATAATCTCTGATTGTGATTAATATTGTACACGAGTGCTATCGTGCCTGCTGGAACACTGTAGGTGTACAAATGAGCACAATAACTTTAGAGTTAGCCCGGTGATAACAATTAGCTGCGTTAGCACACTGATATGAGTCAATATTGACTTTTGGGACATAAATTACTGTTGATAATTTAATCTTGTAAAAGGAAAAAAGGTGTCGTGGCACACTCAGAACTTAAAGTATAAGTCTGGAGTAAGTTTAAGCATAGCCCCGCTGCTCGAGCCTTCTAACAGCAATATCTCGCATGAAATGAAAGATTTTCAAACAGAATAGACCTAACGCTAATGCGAAACACATTACATTAGGTCAATGTAACCTCAGATCTTACTTTCGGTTTCCAACAGTCAGGTCCCATTGATTCAGTGTAAAATGCCTGTTCTTATTTTCCGAATGCCAAAAAGGCACGTTATGACCAATGTCTTTCAGTCATTGTTTTTTTTTTTGTG
>JAODXP020006334.1:0-57366 GCA_027497455.2 Sardinella longiceps
AGGCGAAAACAATACAGGTATATAGGGCAAAATTTTTAACTTTTATATATCACCTTAAAATTTGCACACTTTTTAACTGACATTAAGAGAAGACTTTTTGTATTACAAGTTTTGTGAAATCTAATGTTTTCATATGCAAATGAGCCCAAATGTACTGATTTATGCGCTATTTTGTCCAGGAAAAGTCGCCTTTTACGACAGACTAATTGTAAAATAATTTTTGACCTGTCACAATTTATATTATATGACACCCTGTGGGTGTATGCTTTCAGAAAAGGTATAGCTTAAGGGGTAGATTCATTTCTTCTTAATTCCTCAAGTCCAAATGCATTGGCTATATGCCTAAATCACCAATACCAAATGACCTATAAATGTGTATCAAAAGGAGGAGGGGGTGGAGCCTGTCTCAACTTATGTTTACTGAGATCCTGAGGTTCCCTGCTGTTAATTACTTTTTCCTACATTCTATGGTCACTTTTGTATGAGAAATGCACCCAATTTCTCATTTCCCCTAAACATAGGCATACTGTAGGCTTTGAAATAAGTAGGTGAATAATGTTGGTGAAATCCTGAGGATATAAGCCCTCAGAAAATGTATGCGTTATGGGGTCTAAAATGTTCCCCCTAAGTGTCACAGGCCTAAATGTCACAAAAAACATCCTAATTTGCAAACACCAAATTTCTTAATTATGGCCTTTATTGTAATGAGGAAGGGTGGCCATACCTCACTGTCACACCATGCCATGGTAAACCACATCCTGAGGGTGTATGCTTTCAGGAACTATATGGGATATATGGTGAAATTAGTTTCCTGTTCATGCTTCAGGCCAAAATGTACTAGTTGTGTACATTTTCCTCCAAAATACTCCCAAATCCCATTCATTTCAATGGGAAATTGACTTCCCATTTATTTCCTCAACTAGGGTTTCTTAGGACTTTTAGTATGCTGATCTGAACATCACATACAAATGATCCAAGCTGAAAAAAATTATTTTACAATTAGTCTGTCGTAAAAGGCGACTTTTCCTGGAAAAAATATAGCGCATAAATCAGTACATTTGGGCTCATTTGCATATGAAAACATTAGATTTCACAAAACTTGTAATACAAAAAAATCTTCTCTCAATGTCAGTTAAAAAGTGTGCAAGTTTTGAGGTGATATATAAAAGTTAAAAATTTTGCCCTATATACCTGTATTGGTCTCGCCTATATAAAATGCATTCATATTTCACCAAATATTACCAGAAATTGGGGCCCTGATTCAAATGTTATACAGTGGATCTGTATTTAGGGGACTTTGAACTTTCCAAAAATGCCGTATAACAACTTTTCCCCAAAAATGCCTACAGGGTTACAGAATATTGAATATCCGGACCTGGCTAATCTGAGAAGAGTAGCTTTTTCGAGTTATCGCACTTAATGTGAACTAAGGTCCAGAAAATGATGCTTATGAATACAGCAGAACACTGAGAAAGCTGAAGATCTAAAAATGGTATAACAATCAATGAGACATGGATTCCTATGTTTTAGGGTGTGACAAACCCAATTATGACATTGCCGTTACTGTAAAAGGTCAAGGTCATGACCTTTTGGCAAGGTCAATGTCATTTTTTGACATTTTCGCACAGATTGTTTAATTTAATTTCTCAATTTTCCCCACCCATAGTATTGTGGCAAAGGCCATCATACCTTTTCTGAAAGCCAAGAATCTCAGCTTTCCAATGAGGTATGATGGCCATCTGAGAAGAGTAGCTTTTTTTGAGTTATCGCACATAATGTGAACTAAGGTCCAGAAAATGATGCTTATGAATACAGCAGAACACTGAGAAAGCTGAAGATCTAAAAATGGTATAACAAAAAATGAGACATGGATTCCTATGTTTTAGGGGTGGCAAAACCAGTTATGACACTGCCATTACTGTAAAAGGTCAAGGTCATGATCTTTTAGCAAGGTCAATGTCATTTTTTTGACATTTTCGCACAGATTGCTTAATTTATTTTCTCCATTTTCCCCACCCATAGTTTTGTGGCAAAGGCCATCATACCTTTTCTGAAAGCCAGGAATCTCAGCTTTCCAATGAGGTATGATTGCCATCTGAGAAGAGTAGCTTTTTCGAGTTATACAACATAATGTAAACTAAGGTAGAGAAAATTATGCTTATACATCAAGCAGAACACTAAGCTGAAGATGTAAAAATGGTATAACAGTAAATGAGACATGGATTCCTATGTTTTAGAGTGTGGCAAACCCAATTATGACATTTCCATTACCATAAAAGGTCAAGGTCATGACCTTTTGGCAAGGTCAATGTCATTTTTTTCACATTTTCACACAGATTACTTTTTATTTTTTATCCATTTTCTCAATTTTCCCCATAATATTTTTGGCAAAGGCTACTATACCTTTTATGAAAGCCTGGAATCTCTGTTTTTCAATGTATGATGTATGACATCTGAGAAGAGTTGCTGCTTCATGTTATCGCAAACTAAAGTTGAGAAAATTATGTGTAGAAAGCAGATCACTAAGATAACTGAACACCTAAAATAACATTAACAAATGAGACATGGATTCTCATGGCCAATTTTGACAGTGCCATTGCTTTAATAGGCAAAGGTCATGACCTTTTGCCATGGCCAGTGACTTTTTGGACAGATTGTATCATTTTAGGATTATAATTTTATTCCCCTATTATATTATTCCTTATTTTATTCCTCTTGGAAAGCTGTGCAGGGCCATAGAAGGTTGAGTGCCTAAATACAATACATTGTCCCACGGCGCTTTACAGGCAGTATGGGGAGCACTCATGAGTAACAGGAGCAAGGAAAAACTTCCTTTGCTTACTAATAATTCATTTTTAGGAAGAAACATTGGGCAGATCCACGCACATGGGCTCAACCCACCTGCCGGGGGTCTAATATAGTATCCGTACAGTTGGTAGTCTATACACATATACATAGATTGACCATGGTTTACACAGAGTAACAACATGAATACAGAATTTTGTTCTGAGAGTTACTAGATGGGAGGAAAAACATAATTTCTGGGACAGTCAATAGGGTAGAAGTCAGGGGGTGTAGTCAATAGTTGAGGTGGCATTAGAGTTCATTGGATGGAGGTCGTTATTTAGGTAGTGGTCATCAGGGAGGCCAGTTAGGCCGGATCCATCATGGGGACTCTGGGTGGAAAGGAGGCTGGTCCTGGTATGTGGCTGGTGAGGTAGGGGTTGGTGGCAAGGAGGCATGTGGACGGGAGGCTCAACACTCAGCCGGGATGATAGTAGTGTGTAGTAGCAGAAGAAACAAAAGAATTAGGCCAGTCTAGGAGGCTATCACTTAATGATATAAGTGTGTCATATATTACATGTCAGAGTGAGGAGAGGGAGAGAAAAATGAGAAAGAGAGTTGTACAGGAGGGCAAGTGTGCAGTAAGTGGCAGCACTAGGCTATCGCAGCTCACCAGCCCAGTGGGGATGGTCAGTGGCCACCTTGTCCCAAGCAGGGGTAAACAGCAGAGGCAGCCCTTCCCAAAATACCCCATGGGGAGTGATGATATGCCATGTACCATCCCTAACTGTAGGAGATGTCAAAAAGGAAGGTTTTAAGTCTTAAAGGTATTGAGAGAGTCCGCCTCGCAAATGTAGAGCGGAATCAAATTCATTGAGAGACGTGGCCGATAGGTGAAAGCTCTTCACTCGATTGTAGATTTAGATATAGTCGCTTTTTCAAGGATACCAGCATTTTGAGATCTCAGAAGTCTTCCAGGACAGTATGGGATAAGTAGATCTGTAATATATGCAGGAGCTAAGCTATTAAGTGCCTTATAGGTCATGAAGAGGATCCATCAGCAGGAATAATATCTCTTCCTTTGTGCAAGAAGCTACAGGTTGCCTTTGCTCTACACAATTACCTCCAGCAGTGCCCAGCACTGTGGAGCTTGATTGCATTTGCCAGAGAACATCAAAATTGGCAAGACCGCCATTGGTGCCCATACTTTCCACAGATGAGAGCAGGTTCACCCTAAGAGCTTGTGATTGACATGAAAAATTATGGAGAAGACAAGGAGAATGCTATGCTGCCTGCAACATCATTCAGCATGACCAGTTTGGTGGTGGGTCAGTGATGATCTGGGGAGGCATATCAATGGAAAGATGCACATAACTCTGTGGTCTAGATACAGGCCATTATGTATTGGGATAGAAATCCTTGTATCCATTGTCAGACCCTAATGCATGACAATTCCCCATTGCACTGACCAATGCCATGCAAGAAGTATGATCTTGCTGATGAGGAACAATCCTATTCCTCTGATGAGGAGTACGGTGAGGAGTTTGATTAGTGATGTGGACTTGAATGAAGACTAGTTAAACATTTGTCAAACATATACATACAGTTATTATTTATCATGCACAGTGAGCTGTGAATACTGAATAACATGAAGCATATTCCATATCTGAATCATAAGTGCACCCCCACTAAGCTATTACACAAGTGCTATATACCATTTGAAAGAGCATTTTGTTGTGATTTTAAAGAATATACACATCTTTCTTCCCAAAACTATGGACGGGGAAAATAGAGAAAATGAATTATGCAATCTGTATCTATGTCATTGACCATGTCATTACCTTGACCTTTTACAGTAATGGCAACTGTAATAGCAATAGTCATGGCATTTCACATCATGACCTTGACCTTTTACAGAAATGGCAGTGTCATAACTGGTTTTGCCACCCCCTAAAACATAGGAATCCATGTCTCACACCATCAGCTATCTCAGTGCTCTGCTTGATTACTATACATAATTATCTCAACAGTAGTTCACATTATGTGTGATAACTTGAAAAAGCTACTCTTCTCAGATGGCCATCATACCTCATTGGAAAGCTGAGATTCTTGGCTTTCAGAAAAGGCATGATGGCCTTTGCCACAAAACTTTGGGTGGGGAAAATTGAGAAAATAAATTAAACAATCTGTGCGAAAATGTCAAAAAATGACATTGACCTTGCCAAAAGGTCATGACCTTGACCCTTTACAGTAACGGCAATGTCATAATTGGGTTTGCCACACCCTAAAACATAGGAATCCATGTCTCACTGATTGTTATACCATTTTTAGATCTTCAGCTTTCTCAGTGTTCTACTGGATTTAGAAGCATCATTTTCTGGGCCTTAGTTTACATTATGTGCGATAACTTGAAAAAGCTACTCTTCTCAGATGGCCATCATACCTCATTGGAAAGCTGAGATTCTTGGCTTTCAGAAAAGGTATGATGGCCTTTGCCACAATACTATGGGTGGGGAAAATGGAGAAAATAAATTAAGCAATCTGTGCGAAATGTCAAAAAATGAAATTGACCTTGCCAAAAGGTCATGACCTTGACCTTTTACAGTAATGGAAATGTCATAATTGAGTTTACCACACCCTTAAACATAGGAATCCATGTCTCATTTGTTCTTATACCATTTTTAGATTTTCAGCTATCTCAGTGTTCTGCTTGATTCATTCGCATAATTTTACTCTACCTTAGTTTACATTATGTGCGATAACTCGAAACAGCTACTCTTCTCAGATGGCCATCATACCTCATTGGAAAGCTGAGATTCCAGGCTTTCAGAAAAGGTATGGTAACCTTTGCCACTTTTTCGGTAACGGTTTTCATATTTTGGGGCCCTGGCTCACGGACTATATTACTAGTTGCTGTGATAAACTTTTTTACCTACAAATTAATTTATAATCTCGAAGTAGCCTATTGTGGAAACAGTTCTGTATGCATGATGAGTCATATTAAATAGACTGATTTCATAAACACTGGAAGTCATAGCCACACATATCTGTAGATCTACAATGAGGTAGCAATAACACCACTGCACCAAGCAAGGCTGTTTTTGTAGTCTCCAATATTAGCCTAGGCTGAAGTGGTAATTTCAGATAGGCATTCCATGACTGAAATGTTGGTCAAAGAATACCATGTGCTAATTAGGCTACTCCTGATTCAGAAACACAAGCTACTGTAGCCTATTTTTTTCAACTGTTTAGACATATTTTCAATAAAATAATTTATAGATCATACAACAACTAGGTTCGGTCAAACTATTTCTGAATTTCTGATTGGACGAGATGCATTCCAAGCGTCACTACGAGTGATGATATCTGACAGCAGCACCTTGGAGACTTTACATTAATTAATCAGTGTGTATGCGGCTTCGTGGTTATGGCCGAACCACACAGAGTGATGATATCCTGCTAACAACATCACTACCACTCGTGATATTGCTTAACCTTAGCAAATTGCAAAGACAGTCTGCTCCCATCATGTTTCTTATATTGTGCCAAAAAGGGTCAAAAGAATAAAAGACTATGTGCATCACATCAAACTGAAAATTCAACAGTAAATGCCATCAGGGCCGCTGCTAAGGTTTTGGAGGCCCTAAGCTTAACTGGTCAGGGAGGCCCCCCCCCCCCCCCCCCCCAAAAAAAAAAAACAAAAAAACAAAAGCAAAGACTTCGAAGTTCCACTCAAACCTTTAACGTTAAAACAATTAACGTTAGCCTAAACGGACTTACCGGCCAGGGATGCACGGGCGTCTTCTTTTTGCTTCTTTTTCTTTCGCTTTTCAGCACCAGATTCATGCTGTCTCTTCATTATTAGATGTCAACGATGTTGACACATTTACTGAACATTTGCACAGCAGAATCTTGCAATTTGCAGTTTTCTAACGTTGCTGCTTGCTGCTTCAATCAAAGCCGACACAACAAACTCAAAGACGCAATTTGGGATGTACCATTTCAGGGAATAGGGGTGGGTAGGACTATCTTTGTATATTAGGCAAAACTGTTAATTTGCTTGAATTGTATGATGAGTTACGCAATTTTTAACAAAAAATGATGGGCCTATTCATTACTAATTCATATATTTTTGCAATGTAACTATTATCATGACATTTTTTAGTAAAGCTCAAAATTGGAGGCCCCCCGAGGCCCTGCCAAGTGGTTGAGGCCCTACGCACCTTGCGTACTCTGCGTATGGGGAACGGCGGCCCTGAATGCCATTAAGGTCTGAAATAAAATCAATGACTACCAACTACAATTCGCGTTATTCACCTGGCGGCCATTTTGACGTAATTTAACGTAATTTGATGCTTGAGGTGTACGGAAGTTAAACGAAGTGCCTGCTCTTTTGGGAAACGGTGGAAAGTCTGCCCACGGTATGATTTTTTCCTCTTTGAGGATGTGCATTTCAGCACACAACAGTGAGGCGCCATGACAGCTGGCTGTGTAGCAACAGTGTAGCCGAGTGTACCCCTCAACGTCTTTAGAACGTTCCAGGTGAATAAGGCGAATGATACACTCCAGGGCTGCTATTGTCAGTATTGTCAGTAGGACCTCACATGGAGCACTCAAATAATCCATTTAATGAATTACTTTGGCAAGCTATCTAATTACACCAGATTGCAGGAAATGGGGTCCGTGTATATTTTGGTAATTGGATTTTCCTTTTTTGAATAGGAATTAAAAAACAAAAAACGACTGGTTTATTTGACTTTCGTTTTGAAGCCCAAAACCAACAATTGAATTAAGCAGCATTTTTCTTTCATTTTCATTTTTTGATTACACTTTACAAAATGAAATTCAAAGTCAACAGGAACGGAAAAACGGACCAAAAACAAGCATTATTCATATTCTCGCACCGGAAGCCACGTGGGTCCGTGTATTTTTTCGTTCATTCATTATTCTATTTTGGAAGTCGCACGAGAAATGAATAAGGACTTGTTTATAGTGTTTTACGCTTGAATATCACTTATGAAATGGAACCAAGCACCATGTTTTGATATCTTTTAGGAACTGAAAATGAAACGCTGAATCCTAGAAAAAAGAGAAGAGCAATAAAGAAAAGCGTCCATCCGAGTTGCGTCTTTGGTTTGTTAAGCACCCAGAATTCGGATGACCTGGAAGTAATTCTGGAAGTAGACCTAGGTGGTTGAGTTTTTATTACATGGTTTATTTGGAGGCAAATGCCGACTTTGCAAATATTGTTGCAACACTATTCCGGAACGTTGCTACACTTCAAAAGATGTGGTTGATCTGTGATGAGTGTGCGAATAATATTTTGTGACGCTCACAACCTCGTGAGATGATTGCGTATATCCATAGTAAGCAAGCGCCACAAGCAAGTGCATGCAAGCGCCACCACAATATTGAGTAGGGACAGAGGACAGGAAGGGTAGACCAACTGTGACTGAGAAAGGATTTTGACAGCTCTGATTATCAGCATCTTCCATCAGCTTCCCAGCTCATCTCCAGCTTTTACATGTGTAGTCTACATGGACTTCCCAACGGCAATGCCCCAAATATATCAAAGAGAAATGTGTTTATAACAGTGGGATGAAGAGCAAGAGCGCGCACTTCAGCTCATTAATAAACTTGCCAGTTAAAGAATACTCTTTTATTTTTCTGTTATGTCTCTGGCTCCGGCTATGTCTGGAGCGTATTTGCGTATACCTCGTATGGTCAGCTAAACCTTTTCTGCTGCAAATTTTCCATCCGGGTAAACGGAAAGGTCAGTCAAATGAATTTCAATAAATGAATAAACAAATACCACACATTGAAAAACGATCAAAAATGTTGTAATTTCTTCCATTACTATTATGGCATGAGACACACATGCAGAAAACCAAATACAGCCATTTCTGCGTGTATGGCTTTAAACAAGAGAAGATGTTGCACCCTTTTTTCAATTTCATCTTTCATTCCAAAATAGAATAATGAATGAACGGAAAAGTACACGGACCCACGTGCTATATGTTGATTTAATTTCTGAATCGTCCCTGAGCCAACACAATATTTAGGCTATAGATAAACATAGCCTATCAATTTGCAGTCAGCAACTCAACACTCATTACCATATGATTACGAAAAAAAAGGAATCTACACAGGCAATAGGAAAACTTTAATGCAAGCATCCCTTTCAACAAGTGCCACGGGAGCGCGTCCCAAAAAAACTGGAGAGTTTTGCCACCGTCCATCACGGAACCCTGGATGATGGACACATCAAATAGCCTAGCCTACTGTATATAATTAAGATTTTATGCCATGTTTTTTTCTTTATTGAATGAGCTGAGCACAAGTAGAACCTAACTGTTCCGCAGTGTCGGCATAGCCCATAAAAACAATCATCAAACAACTTAGGCTATTCCAGATGCCCCCACGGGCCTAAACTCACAGTCCTCACTCGTCACCACATAGGCTATGTTACCCATTACTACAGTTGGGCTATATTATGTGTCCTTGATTAAAAGTGTCTTAGTCATTTAATTCATTTATTCAGACCCATTTTCCTACGATGGAGATAGCCAAGGAGCTGCGTCGACCGCATTCGATGTCAGCCGAGGCCTATGGTTGATATCCGTGCCGTCAGATAAAAATATATGACAGGTTAATGATGAAATGAGTTTTTTTTTGTATAATTGCATTCTTGCATTAGGCTACAGCGTCCACAAATGCAACAGTGAAAACTGCAACAAGATCAGATCTAATGTGCATAACCATCTGTTGCGTCTTGATGCGTATAGGCCAATAGCGCATGTAGCCTAAGCCTACAGCCCTTATTTTTATCCATAAGAAAAAGTTTGGCTGTCTAATCTGTTGTTAAACAGTGCCCAGTAGCCTTCAAATTGCCTAACTCTACTGGCTTTAAACATTTTCATACTAGGAGCTCAGTCTGATTTATCTGAACATTGATCATCTCTGCATCAGCTGGCCCGACATATCGGCACAGGCTATTCGATATTCCTCTCGCGGTGTGTCGACATTTTTGAAAATTCTGTGCTATCTTTCCGCCACTGCCAGGCTCCTCAACAAACTATGTGCTCTGTTACAAGGCTTTAGGACTATCTGCTGTAGGCATATTGGATCACTCTCCTTTCCCGAACAGACAAGGGCTTTCTAGCCTCACAAGCGCCTTGAATCTAGCCTGACATAGCCCGACCATACTGCTGTTCATCCTGAATCGCAAATAGACCAAAAAAACAACTGTCGGTGACGGGCGGATGCGAATTTGAGCCTATATGGTAAAAAAAAACTTTGGCGCAAATGGCTGTGGGACAGATGATGAGTTTTGCGATATGGTTGTGGATGAAATAATAGCCTATCCGCGCACCTCTATAGCCAGCCTGCCTCCCTCCTGGAACCCCTGCCCCTCCTTTGCCACCCTGAGGAAAAATTCTGGAGCAGCCACTGAAGACACCTCTGTGCTGGCCTCCTAGTGGAGCCTCTCTCCAGGCCTGGACCCTGGCTCTCTCCCCTTGTACTTATGGCCCTCAGCTCTCTCCCCTCAAACACTCCTCCACCGACTCCTCACACATCACTACCCGTATACCAAGCACTCTCCTCCGGGGAGAACACCTCCACCAGCTCCGGGGGGGAGGGACACGCCCACTTCCTCGGCACCCTCAACTCAAGATGTTCCTCGGGCAACCCCCTCAAGTTCAGAATTTTTGCACAAAATTATCTTCCGCCACCGCTTTCCACATGATGACAGGCCTTGTTTAGCCAATTCTATAATTTCTGAGTAGGGCTCCAAAGACATTATTCTCGCTTATTATTCTTGCATTAGCCTATTCGCGCTTACAGTCTGAATGGCTTCCGGTGCGAGAATATGAATAATGCTTGTTTTTGGTCCGTTTTTCCGTTTATGTTGACTTTGAATTTCATTTTGTAAAGTGTAATCAAAAAATGAAAATGAAAAAAAAATGCTGCGCAATTGAATTGTTGGTTTTGGGCTTCAAAACGAAAGTCAAATGAACCACTCTTTTTTTGTTTTTTAATTCCCATTCATAAAGGGAAAATCCAATTACCAAAATATACACGGACCAAATGGCAACTAAGACCCCGTTTACACAAACACAGATAACCATAAAGACGCACATGTTTCTCTGCGGTTGCACCTCTCTGTTACACTTATCCGAAGGTGAAGACGGAGAATCTCACAAACTCCGGGCAAGGTGGAGATGTCGGAGAACCCCGTCTTCAGAGATTTGTGTAACTACCCATAACCGGAGCTCTAGCACCAAAGACAGTTGGAGCAAACGAGAAGCACCTACGTTCGCGCACAGTAGTTCTATTTTCACAAGGGGCACCACCTGGTTTTGAATGATGTCAGGACTTTTACCAATAAATCGTCTTTTTGGAGTTATCAGGTTTTTTTGGCATGTATCTCTCATATTCTGTAAGTGTTTAACATGATTTCAAGACTAATGTTGTAAACTATACTGTTGGTATTTCTATCAGATGAAGCTGCTAGGCAGTAAATAGCCTACTAAAAGTTGTTAGCGAGCTAACGCTAGCGATCTAGCTAACGTAATGTTTCACATTTATATTTGAGATGTAATTTATTGACAGCCTGCGGGTAACATTACTGAGTTCATTTTAAGTGGACAGAGCAAACGTGAACATAGTTTACAGCAATATGTGAGGTTTGAGCAAAGTCCAAAACAACTAGCTTATAGTTAGCATATAGCTATGTCGTCATGGTAACTGCCAAACAAACCCTCTCTGTCTAAAGCTAAAAAGCACACTTGGTTCATACAACATTGTTTTGCAGAGGAGCGATTGAATTGTCATGTGTTGGTTTCATTAATGATTACAGACAATATTATGGCACACATACATTAATATCATTCTATAATTTCTTAAGGGAAAATGTTAATGATGTGACGTAACGTTAATGTGACACTGCTGCTAATGCAGACCGAAACACTTCGTTTGTGGCCATCTGCCACGATGTTGCTCCCTTGAAAGATCTTTGATAAAACTGTGACGTGGTGGTTAATTGTCACCGCCTTTCTTAGCCGTTTTTGATGTTTGTGTAAATGCGATTGTTTTCTTACTCGGGGAAGGGGAAGATAACCGGTTTCTCGAAGACCCGGGGAAGTGTAAACTAAGCATAATTTTTAAAAATGTCTTGGGGGAGGACCCCCAAACACCTTTAATAGGCAGCCTCTCTATACAAATGCACCCCATATTCCTGATTGTCTGACAAGTACTGCTTTGTATTACATGTGTTGTTCACACTATACAGCAACAATATTACTTTGAAAGGTCATCATATGATGCTGAATTTTATTTTGTTATTTCAGTGGTTCTGTGGTAGTGACTAGTTGCACCCCTGGACATACAATATCAACACTGACAATAAAGTCACTGTGTGTGTGTGTGTGTTCCATGATGAGTGTGTGAGTCCACTGCAAACCAAACACACCAACTCCTCTCTGGTACTTACTTAATCGACCTAAAGAAACAAGAAGCAGAGATGAGATCATCAGAGATGAGATCATGAGGACCAGTGGAGACAAACTCACACATTACATGAGGACATACAGATTGGCCTAACCCTCTTGTTTCTGTTTCTTTTGTCTCTCTTGCCTCCTCTGCCCCGACGCACTGGCTGAGTGATGAACCTCCCTGCCACCAACCCTACCCCACTACGGATGCTGACCAACCCCCCGGAGCCACACACCAGGACCATCCTCCCCTTTTCTCTGAGGCCCTGATGGAACTAGCCTGATGGCCCCCTGATGACCACTACTTAGATGGCGACCAACACCCAATGAACTCTGATCCCACTCCAATTACTGACTAATCCCACACTCCAACTACTGACCCCATCCCTTGGCCCTGACTGTCACACAAACTGTGTATATCATCTCTGACTACATTCAGTACTCATACTGTTTTGTGTTAACCATGGTCAATCTATGCATCAGACTTTACGGATACTTTATTAGGCCCCAGGCAGGTAGGCTGAGTCCATGAGGCGTGGATCTGCCCAAGGTTTCTTCCTACATAACAAATTATTTACAAAGCGAGGGAGTTTTTCCTTGCCCCTGATTCTCATGGATGCTTCCTGTACTGTCTGTAAAGCGCTGTGAGACAATGTACTGTATTTGTGCGCTATACAAATAAAATTGAATTGAATTGAATTGAATACAGTATAAACCCTGACAATACAGTCTCTGTGTATTTGTGTGTGTGTGTCTGAAGTGTTTGTGTGTGTGTGTGTGTGTGTGTGGCTGTATTCTAGTGAGTTTGCCCAGCCCGGTTAGGAAAGTCTCGAGGCCCAGTTTGGGACCGCTGTATGTGTGTGTATGAGTACCCAGTAAGGGTGCATAGTGTTAGTGTATGTGTGTGCACCTGTGTTGGTGTACTGTAAAGCCCAATTCAGACTGAAGATCCGCAACAAGATGAAACGGTTTTAAAGAGTAGTTGTGGCAGTGTGAGTCGCAGGTTGTTGCAAGCAGTTGCAAGCCGTCGCAAAAGTTTTAACATGTCAAATCGCCGTTTCTGAGTTTTAGAACGTCCGGGTTTTTAGAACGTCGCAGCCCGTCTCATCGCGGATCTTTGGTCTGTAGGTACTTTAAGGCTGTATTCTAGTGAGTGTAATGTGCGCGCGTGTGTGTATGTGTGTGTGTGTGTGAGAATCCACAATCATGACATGGATATATGAACAATTCAACTTAATCACTCTGACTTTAGGATTCATTTTAAGTATATTTGAGCAAGGAAGTAACTAACACATTAGCTGTGTCCAAAACGGGAAGGTAGTGGCTTGCTGCCTCGCTGTCTTCACTCTCTACAAAGTTACTTGCCGTAGAAGGTATAAAGACAGCTGCTAAAAAACATCGTTTCGGACAACCTAGCAAGTTAGCAATTTAGATCAATGTCTTTTTGTTTATTTAATTGACCGATCCCAAGCCCCGCCCATCTATTGTTACGTATAGTTACCTCGGACAAGTTTGGCCAAAACCAGCGTGCCTGGAGCTGGAAATGCCTGTGTAAATACGTTCACTTGTGATTCCTTTCAGTTCAGATAGCCTGAATATTATCGTTTGAAAATGTGAACAGCAATAAAAACAACAGTAGACAACGTGATGGGTTCGTCTCTGTGAATGTTCACCGTTTCCCTATTTCAGATTATTTCGATTTCGACAGGTCAGGGGGGAAAAGTTAACCTAGCCAGCCCAAGTTGCTAGATGCCTACACAGCATAGAAGCAAAATTGCATTCCTAGCAACTTTCTCAAAGTGTCAAGTAATTTTTCTGGATGGGGATGACATTGTATGCCTATGTGTTTGTAAAGAAGTTCATGTTTTACACTGAATCTGCTGCATAGCCCACCCCATGTAGCCCATTTTTGAATGTAGGCTAATGTAAGCTAACGTAAGGAATACTCATGCTTAGCTTCGTGCAGACTTACAAAACTGTTGATCTGTGAGTGTAAAAGGTGTAAAAGCCTTCCCTTAACTCTCGATTCTTCTTGTGATGTTAGACCTAACGTTAGTTAGCGGCAAAGTCCTTCCTTAAATGGTCTGATCAGACGTAACCTAACGTTACCAAACGCACTGCAAACAGCTAACGTTACTCTAGGCTCTCCTTGGGGGAGGCTGGTTGATAAGCTAATAATTGTCATGATTGAGGTTACAACACGGTGTCAATATAAGCACAGGCTTTGGGAGAGAACATGCATTTGTGTTTAGGGTTAAACAATATATTAATAACATTGCCGTCACTATCACTGATGCTGTAACATTAAAGCAGATAATTGCGTCCGTCGTCTCCATCTCTCATGTTACCTACGTGGCTGCAACTTTGCGTAAGCCTATTCGCCGTATTCATTCATTATTTGTTTATTGTATTACAATTAGATTAGCCATATCCGTGCAAAGTTTGAACTTGCTTAGCAGGTTGAAGAGAGAGGCTGGCTGAGGCTACTTCTTGTATGAATGAACAGGAAGGCATGGCCTGAGCGAATTGGCAAGGGTAAAAAAAAAAAAAAAACCTTCCCACACATCCATAGTAAGTAAGCTATTGGTCTATTCCACCGTTGTGATATGAGATTACACCTTATTTTCAAGACAAAGCTGCAAGCCTCATAGTCTCCTATTATGCAGGGAAGGGAGAAGTTGACCGAGCTTGTCCGAGGTTCGCTACGGCCCTATTGTGACATAGTGAAAGTGGGCGGGGCTTGGGATTGGTCAATTGCCGGGGCGCCGTTGCTAAGATATCGGTAGATTCTATAGAATGTTGGGCGCTGAAGGCAGCATGAAGGAAGCATCGATGCTTCCTTAAAAATTGGCCAAAACAAAGGTATCTTCGAAGGCAGGATTTTATGCATTTATTCGTTTCGGACATGCCTTGATACCTCACTGCCCCCAAATGCTTCCTTCAAAGGCAGCATTTTCCCTGTTTCGGACGGTTCCGTATCATCCGACATCCCATTAGTCCGAAAATTAGCCATTGAGGAGAGATCCCATTAGTCAGACATACCATTAGTCCGAAAAAAAGAAGCCCATTGTTCCGGCATCCCATTAGTCAGTGGCGGTTCTAGACCAAATTTACAAGGGTAAGATTTAAGATATAAGAGTTTCTTTTTTCAAGGGGGCACGTATAGGCTACAAAACGTAGTCTACCACTGAAATAAACTTCGCCATCAAATGATGACCTTCAATATACTGTCAATCTTATCGATCAAGAATATGGGATAATTTAATACACATATTTTATGTGTAACCTATAGTTATGTAGTAGGAGGGTTTGGGGGTCCTCCCCCAAGAAATGTTTGAAAAAATAAGTTGCCATTTCCTGCAATCGGGTGCATTTTAACAAGTTGTTAGATAACTTCCCATAGCAATTAATTCTTGATTGTTGTATTTGGTAGTCAGTCAGACTTTGCAGTCTTTCTTACAGGGCTTATGAGAAATTAATCATTTTATTATCTGGTTGGCCCCTGTCTAGAACCGCCTATGCCATTAGTCCGACGATACACATGTAGAGATGCATGGATGGCTTGTAAGGAGGCTAGTAATTGATGACCAAAATATTGATGCTACTTGTCAGTGTTGAGCGCTCCTCTGTGTGTGAGTGAATGCGTGTGGGCATATTGTGTGTGTCTCCTCCTCATTTTGAATGCTAATTTGTGATGGGTTTTGTAGTAGGAACGTTTTTAGACTGAAACAGTTTGATGTTCATTTGCACACAAAAAAACACCTCCACGGCTGATAGATAATTGTCGCAATTTAGGGAATGCGAACCTTGACTGCCCGTGCAACTGCCACGCACGCACCCCGCCCACGTCTCTGCTGATGCTTTTATTTAATTAACCATTGAATAAATCCAGACTGCGGTCTATTTCCTAAAAACTCCGTCTGTCATTGTTTTTGTTAGACTGACGTGACACTGTGTGAATTCCGTTATGTTTTAAAACTCATAATTGGTAATTAAACAAAATCGATCACACAGAGTTTGTCCTGGAAGAAACAGGTCCTATGTACCCCGCCTTGTATATGACCATGGAAATTGCATGGGATATGCTTGCGAGTGCACATTTCGTAGGTAGCCTATACAACCTGCGGAGTTTCGCAGCATCTTTCTGTTGCCTGCATTATGCAGAAAGCAGATTTGGATAGCCTGCTTGAGATTGGACAGTTGAATGAATATTATATCTTATTTATTTGTTCTGTAATGTTCTAACCAACCATACTATAGTGGTCCGCAAGTAAGCTATAGTGGTAAAGAGCATGTCCAATTACGTGCAACTCCAAGGCCAATCTGGAGACGTCTTTTGCTCAAAATCTCTCATACTTGACTTGTCCTTTTCGTTTGGTAGCCAATCTATAGCCTAGGCTACCGCGATCAGACATGATATCCATATACTTTGATTTTGGAGAAATTAGTGCATTCAACTTTTGGGACATGGTTGTTTGTTTTTGTGCTGATTTAGGCTACTCTTAAAAGCGGCTGCTTTCTGCAGCAGCCACCCGTTTACGCTACTTGTTGTTTCCAGTAGATTTTTTCGTTAAAATATTAACCTTGTTTGATTTATAATGTGGTGAAACTTATTAGTGCCGAATAGATCGCTGGTATTTTGTAATTGTGTTAATCACTGCTTAAACCGGCGCACTTCTGCAGCAGCCTTTTTTTTTCCAGCAGTGAAAACATTAAGGACTGTCAATGCTTTAATCCCTGTGTGTGTGTGTGTGTGTGTGTGTCAGACTCTTCAGTCAAGTTGACTGCAAACATACAATTGTCATTAGGCTGATTGCCACTGTCTTCTCAAGCAGCTACTGTTACAACCAAGACGGGGACCGCCTTCCATTCCGACATCCCTCCACTCAGACATCCCTCCACTCCGACGTCCCTCCATTACGACATCAATCATTCAAACATTTTTCATACCGCCATTCAGACATGTCGCCATTCCGACAGCATACTGAAGCACGTCCGTATTTGGGGGCATTTTCTTTTGTTGGCTTATTTTAAACAATAGGGGAAATACACCCGCTCTGACATAAGCCCCCTCCCCTCTGCTTTTGCCTGAGCTATAGCCTTACTCGCCTAAGGTTGCCACAACTTTTACCTACGGGCATTCTCCCTCATCTCACAAGATTGCTGTGTTCCAATGCTGGAAGTGTGTGTTAATGTTTGTTAGGTTTGTCGTGGATATAGGCTATCCTCTCATGTGTGGAAGCAGGCTCGGGCTTGTAGCCTAATCTGTGCGATCTGATGAGCCGTGGCATCTAATTTCTTTTTAAGCAAATGCAACAATTGTAAATTATGCTATTTATTTCTGTACCCTAGGCTATTTTCAGCAGCCCATTAGTAGCCCTATATTGCCCCTTTATAATACGGTTACATCCAGAGGTTTTGGACCGGGGTTATCTGAGCCTGGCACAGGCTACTCCGAGTCTACTGGTGGAGAATGAAAGTCGTGGGCAAGCCTGTCACTCACATCCAAGTTTAGGACTTTTGTCGTCTTTCTTTGATTACTTTAAAATAAAATAGCCTATATTTTCTATTTGTTTAGGACTGCACAGGCTACTTAAGACAACATGCGGAGTTTCGCACCACATCTCTGTTCGCTGCGTTATGCAGAAAGCAGATTTGGATAGCCTGCATGAGATTGGACAGTTGAATGAATATTATAGGCTATCCTATTTATTTCGTCTGTAATCCTTTGTTAACACCATAGGCTCCAGTGGTGGTCTGCAAGTAAGCAAGTGGTAAAGTTTAGGCTATGTCCAATAACGCGAAAGGAAAAAGCTGGAGACGTCTTTTGCTCAAAATCTCTCATGCCTATTTCTTGGTATTTGAGAGAGGTTTTTTGGTTATTTTAGTTAAATATACATGTAAATGAATATGTATATAATCTAAAAATCATTCATCCACCATATTTGGTAGATTATCTTAAAATTTTACGTATTTTTCTCCTAACGCAATTTTTTTTTTCGGGGCGGTTTTGGATGTGATGTATGTAAGTGCATATTCAAATAGTAAAAATAAATAGATATTGTGAAAGCCTGAGTTGTGCTGAATAAAATGATACCAAATACCTTGGTTAGATATATTGCTAACAGGGATAAAATTGACTATAACCGATAACATGCTAAAACGGTCGAAAATTCCACCGACTCCAAAGGGTTAACTTTTCCTTTACGTTTGGTAATCAATCGATAATCTAGGCTACCGCGATCAGACAGGATATCCTTAAACTTTGATTTTGGGGATAATAGTGCATTGAATTTTAAGGACTTGGTTGTTTCTTTTTGTGTTGATTTAGGCTACTCTGTTTAAAAGCGCAGCTTTCTCCATCACGGCGGGCGGCCACCCAACGTTTGCCTATCCCTACAACTTCTCCCAAGTTTAGGCTACTTTTGTTTCCAGTATATTTTTTTCGTTAAGATATTAACCTTGTTTGATTTATAACGTGATGAAACGTGGCCATTAGTTTCGAACAGACCGCTGGTTTGTCATTTAGGCTATGTGTTATCCACTGCTTAAACCAGCGCACCTTACTGCAGCAGCATTTTTTAACAAGACACCTGTGATTTGCGTGGAGGCTTTTTTTTTTTTTTTTTAGCTCCCTGAAAAAGGTAGACGGTGGGCCGAGGGCGTTTTTCGTGTTGTTTTGTACAAAACATCAGAAGAGTAGACAAGTTTTCATCTGTGATATAAACAAATGGTATTAAGCCTAACAAAATTTGTTGGCAGCTCTGGTTTGATCATATATCGTCGAAAACAGTAGGTTTTAATCGTTATTTTCCTCGGGCATATGCAAGGAAATCTATAGGTATAACCCAATCAAATGTCGGCATTTTGAGTCCTTGGAAAAATCAACCAATCGAGTATGAGTTCAATAGGACCCGCCTCGGAATGTAAACACCAGCTAAGCAGCAATGTCAGAAAACGCTGCAAAATCCCCTTCAGATGGCTTATTTTAGATCATAGAACTTCAGATAATAGTTGTCAACCCACTTTTTGTATAAATCTTACCTTGTTCCTGTCTGGGCATGCTGCAGAATATTGACTTTATAAATCCAACGGTGAAATTCTTAATAAGAAACATGTCATCTGCTATAGTGTAGCCTAGCTATCAGCAGCAGAGGTTGAAGCAAATCGTAGGCTATCACTGAGTGTAGCATTAAGGTAGTGCTTGCACATTATAAAAGACAATGTTTCTTCACAATCTTTTCGTTGACCACAGAAAATGTGTATAATATCCTAACATGTTAGTAATGACAGTTTGCTATGCTTAACTGCAGTAACACAAACGTTTCAGGCATTATTAGGCTGTAGCTGACTGTAGCCTGTTTCATTGTTGTAGAGATGAATTGCAGACACCTTTTTGTCAATAAGATGTCTTTATATCAATGGAAAAGGCAAATCAGCACATGGGATTAAAAAAATGTAGGCCTACTTTGTAATGACTCTAGTGTCTATTTGCTATAATATCTATCTGTACTATTTTCAATAGCTAATGTAGCCTACCCACCTGTACTTTCTGCTCAAAGAAAGAGGTAGCTTTAGCCCTTGACCATCGAAGACTAAAGTTCAAATTTATTTACTTGAATGCTTGTTTAGGCACACGTAATGTAACAAGGTGTTGGCTTGATTGAACAGCAGAACTAGAAAGATTCAGTACATTTATTTGTCACATCATGCGTTCAGGTACAAAGAGCAGTGACATGGAGAAAATATATCTGTCAAAAATAGCTACTTGCATAGATGTCATTATACTAAACTGAATGACAATCACCAAGATAACATTACGGACATTAGTTTAAAGTGTACAGGGCATTGTATCGGTGTGTTGTTCGATATATTAGGTTATACTGAAGTCCAAACACATCAGCAGTTAGCAAAACAGTTAGCAATAGCTCTAGCTGTGCTCTATCGTTATGGACATTATGTTGAATAGACCTTGAATAGTTCTGTTCGTTCACACTAGGTAGGTTAACGGAGACTCTTAATTATAAACACTACGCTGTCAAAATAGTAATTTGTTGGTAACATGCATCATTACACACATTATAGTGCAAATTCCGTGATATCCAGCTTGCTTGCCAACCTCTCCCTTTCGAGTCGTCTTCCAACTTCCTCAAACAGTCTCGCACTCTGTCTTTCTCGAGTCTTCATTGGCGTTTCTCAAGCCACGTGAGGCGAACACGATTTTTTGATTGGTATGCAGTACGTGTGGCCCTGATAACGCTTGCCTGCTAAAGTTATGAAACATAAAGTTGATTTTCTCAAATATATGATCGAGTTGAGGCTGCCAACAAGCGGAAATGAGCTTAGAAAAAAATATGTATTGCACATATGAAAAATCAACTACTCTTCTCCAGTTTTGTCCAAAAGTGAAAAAGTAAAGCAGATAGAGGCCTTCGGCCCACCGTCTAAGGGTGATTTTTTTCATTATGGAAGTAGGCCTATAGGCAAAGGTCACTGAGGGGAAAAAAACATCCATTTAACTGCATGCATGAGTTGCTCTCACACGCAGAAAACCAGCGAAGGCAATTGGGACTGGCAACGCTTAAGATAACTAACAATGCACTTTACCACAATTCATCTTTATTTTTTAAATCCATTTGAATAGGCCTTATGCTACAAATTAAGAGTTTTTTGGCTTTCAATAATGACAGGCCCGGACCATGGCCTCCTCATCATGATTCAAGCCAAGGCTGCCTCAGGTCGGAATGGCGGTATGTTGAAAAGTCGCAAACATGCCGCCACTCCGACTAAGAAAAAAAAATGTCGGAGTGCAGGGATGTTTGCTATAATTGGAAATACCGCCACTCAGACAATTAGACGTTAATGTCGGAGTGGCGGTATGTCGGAATGGCGGCATGTAACCGTAGAAGACTTAAGTATCTCAATTAAATCATTTTAATCAATTAAACGTGACTATATGTGACTCTGCACAGCGAAATCAGTCGCATTGGCATTTTTTTTTCAAAATTAAGTTATTGCATTCACGTGAAAGGCAAGAAAATAACCTTTCAAATAATGCCACTATCGATACTATTGGCCAACGAATGACATAGGTAGGAGCGTTCAAAGTGTTACAATGTAGAAAAACAATGCTGAAGTTTATTAGCTTGTTGCAAGGGAGTTATTATGCTAGCTATTTTGAACATTATGCTATCAGTGAACTCAGCTGAATGAATTCTGCTACTAGTCCAACCAAACCAGTTAAATGATATCAAGCCTACTTATCTAACATGCAACCAAGACAGGAATACCCTTATTTGTGGACTTTACACGAAATATGGATATAACATGGATATAACTTGAAGTTCACCGTAAAGGTAAGAGCCAGTGGATGGATTGGTATTTTGCTATAAAAGTAGGCTAGGCTATGCAACGATGCAATGTGGATGCAGCTGTTAGTATGGGATTTATGGTTGTCATGCCTCTCATCTGAGTGATATCCTTGAAGCAGAAAAATCAGTAGACAGTTAATACTTGGCTTGTGCCGTTTATAGCACTACGGAACGCTTAACAGCTTATTAAACTTCCAGTTATGCCAACTAGAACCGTCTTACTAGCCAGCTTCCAACTCAGTCAGATTCTCCACCCGACGTTAGCTCCATCTAGAGGAATTTTATGGACCAACTCAATCTGCAAGTTACTTCTAGCCTAGTTTCTGAAAATGAAAAAGCCTTTTACATCCAGATAATTATTTTTTCTTATAATCTATAACGAATGTTCACATGCCCTGCTGTAGTTTACTGTACAAACCAATTAGCACTAGAAATCTATGACAGCTAAGTTAGTACAATGCTAAATGGATACACCTTCTCAATAAACACATTTTTAACCCATTTAAGGTATGAATTTCGGCATAAGTTAACAACAATCTGAAAGGGTAGACTTTATTCTTTCAAATTATGCTGAAATGTGAAATTCGACTTTTTTGGTGCAAGCATTCCATTTTTAGAATTTTCTCAGAAATGAAGCTTCTGCGAAGCGACTGATTTCGCTGTGCAGAGTCACATATCGCACTGGGCTCCGCACTGCGACTCTGTGCAAACTTCAGTTCGCGGCACCCCCTCTCCTTCCCTCATCACAAACAAAGTGTGGGCACGGAGCAGCAACAACCTGCGCCTTGTCTGTGCGGCTGCATGGAAGCAGCGGGGAACATAGGACCTGGGGAACATAGGGATGACCCTGTACTCAGTGGCAGGACTGGACTGGGACCAAAAATGTCCCGGGCATTTGTGGCCCTGGCGGCCCAACAATGATTTTATTCAATATAAAATGGGTAAATTGACAGCCCTGGCCCAAAAATGGCCATCGGCCCACTGGGCATTGCCCTGTATGCCCTATGGCCAGTCCATGCCTGCTCAGTGGCGGTTCTAGGCCAAATTTACAAGGGGGGCCAAGGTGGGGCCAGAGTTTTTTTCACAGGGGCACATACTGTATAGGCCACAAAACAGTAGGCTACAAATGACATAAAATTCAGCATCAAATGGTATTGGTATAGTGTGAACAACCCATGTAACCCAACAGTGCAGGCAGTGGGCTACTTGTCAATCTATCAACAATATGGAATTATCTAATACACATATTAGACGTTGGGTCGAAGGCCTCTATCTGCTTTACTTTTTCACTTTTGGACAAAACTGGAGAAGAGTAGTTGATTTTTCATATATGCAATACATATTTTTTTCTAAGCTCATTTTCCGCTTGTTGGCAGCCTCAACTCGATCATATATTTGAGAAAATCAACTTTATGTTTCATAACTTTAGCAGGCAAGCGTTATCAGGGCCACATGTACTGCATACCAATCAAAAAATCGTATTCGCCTCACGTGGCTTGAGAAACGCCAATGAAGACTCGAGAAAGACAGAGTGCAAGACTGTTTGAGGAAGTAGGAAGACGACTCGACAGGGAGAGGTTGGCAAGCAAGCTGGGTATCACGGAATTTGCACTATAATGTGTGTAATGATGCATGTTACCAACAAATTACTATTTTGACAGCGTAATGTTTATAATTAAGAGTCTCCGTTAACCTACCTAGCGTGAACGAACAGAACTATTCAAGGTCTATTCAACATAATGTCCATAACGATAGAGCACAGCTAGAGCTATTGCTAACTGTTTTGCTAACTGCTGATGTGTTTGGACTTCAGTATAACTTAATATATCGAACAACACACCGATACAATGCCCTGTACACTTTAAATTAATGTCCGTAATGTTATCTTGGTGATTGTCATTCAGTTTAGTATAATGACATCTATGTAAGTTAGCTTGAATCATGTAAGTTAGCTATTTTTGACAGATATATTTTCTCCATGTCACTGCTCTTTGTACCTGAACGCATGATGTGACAAATAAATGTACTGAATCTTTCTAGTTCTGCTGTTCAATCAAGCCAACACCTTGTTACATTACGTGTGCCTAAACAAGCATTCAAGTAAATAAATTTGAACTTTAGTCTTCGATGGTCAAGGGCTAAAGCTACCTCTTTCTTTGAGCGGAAAGTGCAGGTGGGTAGGCTACATTAGCTATTGAAAATAGTACAGATAGATATTATAGCAAATAGACACTAGAGTCATTACAAAGTAGGCCTACATTTTTTTAATCCCATGTGCTGATTTGCCTTTTCCATTGATATAAAGATATCTTATTGACAAGAAGGTGTCTGCAATTCATCTCTAACGTTACAACAATGAAACAGGCTACAGTCAGCTACAGCCTAATAATGCCTGAAACGTTTGTGTTACTGCAGTTAAGCATAGTAAACTGTCATTACTAACATGTTAGGATACTATACACATTTTCTGTGGTCAACGAAAAGATTGTGAAGAAACATTGTCCTTTATAATATGCAAGCACTACCTTAATGATAACCGAACTTCTCCTAAGACCTGAAGTTGAAGAGATTCTGACAATGGGTCCAGCGTCAATTTTATTGTAATGTTTAGTAACAACGATTGTTTGTAAGCCAACTGTTTGCTTATGTAACAGAGTTAATGAAATGTAGCCTAACACACAACGCAAAGAAGAGTAGAGCCGCTACACTTACAAGTGATAGCCTACGACTTGCTTCAACCTCTGCTGCTGATAGCTTGGCAGCAGATGACATGTTTCTTATTAAGAATTTCACCGTTGGATTTATAAAGTCAATATTCTGCAGCATGCCCAGACAGGAACAAGGTAAGATTTATACAAAAAGTGGGTTGACAACTATTATCTGAAGTTCTATGATCTAAAATAAGCCATCTGAAGGGGATTTTGCAGCGTTTTCTGACATTGCTGCTTAGCTGGTGTTTAAATTCCGAGGCGGGTCCTATTGAACTCTTACTCGATTGGTTGAATTTTCCAAGGACTCAAAATGCCGACATTTGATTGGGTTATACCTATAGATTTCCTTGCATATGCCTTAGGAAAATAACGATTAAAACCTACTGTTTTTGACGATATATGATCAAACCAGAGCTGCCAACAAATTTTGTTAGGCTAAATACCATTTGTTTATATCACAGATGAAAACTTGTCTACTCTTCTTATGTTTTTTACAAAACAACACGAAAAACGCCCTCGGCCCACCGTCTATATAATGTGTATTGTTAAGTAGTAGGGGGGTTGGGAGTCCTCCCCCAAGAGATTTTTGAAAAAATAAGTTGCCACTTGGTGCAATCTGGTGCATTTTCACAACTTGTTACATGGCTTCCCATAGTAATTAATTAAATGGATTACCTAATTCATCACAGCTATTTTAAGTACTCCATGTGAGGTTATAGGCCACTGACAATAATGACAATAGCAGCCTTTGCTGAGTATATAATTGTATTTGGTAGTCAGTCAGACTTTGCAATCTTATTTAACATTTCAACCAAATGTCCTTCATTGGAATTTGGTACATTTACTGATATTCATTTTAAATTGTTTTATTTAAATGTGTCTAAATCATGGAAGAGGCTGCAGTAAGCTTGTGTCTCTGAATCAGGTAGCCTATTAGCACAGGCAGTGATAAAAATGGGATGTGACAGGAGTAGAGGGGGAATCAATGTGTAGCCTACTTTAATTTTTGCCGATATCTCACCATTAGAAGCATGCGAGATATATGAATTAAAATCTATTTATTTTCTAATTTATCTGGAGGTGCCAGATATGCATCCCCCTCCCACTTTAACCCTTGAGCACAATGCATAAACATTTCAGTCATGCAATGCCTCTCTGAAATAACCACTCATCACCACTACATGAATATAGAACTGTTTCCACAATAGGCTAGATGGGCTACTTAAGAGAAGAATTAATCTGTAAATCGTTTATCACAGCCACTAGCAACCAGCAAAGATATGTAGCTCTTGACACGTTCTTTCAAATGATATATGTATTGCAGTTATGAGCGGAGAACTCTCCGAGTTATTAGACCGAGAAGAATTGATAGATTTGGAACCTTCATACACACCGCGAAAATGTGTGCGCTGTTTATATCAAGAGAAGTAAATGGCAGTTTATGTTTTCAGGGAAGTGGTAGGCTATGGACATGTAGCCTACCATCCACACTGTAATGATACGTCCTTATCTACTGTTATAGGTCCACCTTAACCATGTTACTTGAAGCTCAATCACAAGACAAGGGCGTGATTGAAGTTAAACGTTATCGCCTGAATGTAACCGGCTTTCATTATTGTTTGGAACTGTAACAGTAACATGCAAATATATGCCAATGTTAACATCACAAAATGTACTCATTTTGGTACTTTTACTTATTTAAATTCAGCCTTGCTGGGGTGTTGCCTAGGTTTCTGAAGCTCAACAAACTTTATAATTCCCACTGCTTACAGTCACAGCTGACAGCAGCTCAAGGCAGCAGATAGAAGTGCATGTATCGCGCTCTAATGCGTCTGTGTAGAACGCTGCGTCATGTCAGTTCCGATATTCGTAGGCTATTGCGCTTATGGCCGTAAGAAATTAATAATTTTATTATCTGGTCAGCACAGGGGCCACAGCAGGGACAAGGGTCAATTCTCCAGGGGCACTGGCCCCCGTCTATAACCGCGTATGTGTAGACTACTGAGACAACGTATTTTCACGAGAAAAGTATTTTCCTTCGCGGACTGCTGGGTGAACTCATTCACCAGATTTGGTGAGATGTATTGTTTTTCTGTGTTTTCATATTGCTTGACCTAGCAGAGAGACAGCAATCGCATTTTTCCTTTTTTCTGTGGATTATATTTTTGGTTTGCTATATCGCAAACAAAGTTTTGTCGGCAGCGGCCCTCTCGCTTTCCTGGATTGGATTATTGACACTTGTGCGTGATCCTGCAAAATACAGGACATCTTTCGTTTAGTTTGGACTTTTAGGTTTATTTTCAGGACTGAATGAAAGGGGGAATTGCAACGCCTGGGATTGTTTGGGACATTTAATTGTGTGTGAATATAAAGCGCCGATGTGCGCGACCTGGGTCATTGTTTCTCTGTTAAACCAAAGAAAGGGACATCGTTTCATAGCCTATAATTAAGAGACGCACTCAAGATCTGTAGCCTACCTTGTACTTTATTCTCAGAATTATCTGTTTATTGCATTCATATTAAGTCATTCAAAAGAACCCCTTGATTGTTACAACAGGCCAGCACATTTCCACCTGTTTTTAGACACCGATGCTGCAAAAAAGACGTCTCCTCTGTTCCACGAATTTTGCGTCTTTCTATTACAAGTCATCCATCCATCTCTACTGTGAATGGTCGGACTAATGGGACTTCGGACCAATGGGCCTGTTTTTTTCGGACTAATGGTATGTCTGACTAATGGGATCTCTATTCAATGGTTCATTTTCGGACTAATGGGATGTCGGACCAATGGTCCGTCCCCGTTTCCGTTGCAGCCATTGTTACACAATTTTCTTCTCCCCAGTTTTTACCCACAGTTGCTAAAGAGCACTTGTGCTTTGGTAGTAAAACTGGAAGGTGATCAATATGCAACAACTCAGCTGTAGTGACATGAATGGCAGTTAAGTTGCTCACAGCAGAGAAACAGACATACTCACGTTTGATCCACAACCCGACTCTTCCCTCCTCCATGTTGTCTCCACTGATGACCTGGCAGGTGTAAACTCCTCTGTCACCTTTTATTCTGCTCCCCTCAGCCTGAGAGACACGCCTCCTCTCTGCAGCTTCTGGGGGTCCACACTCACTCTGCCCTCATAGCCCCTCCCCTCTATCACATGACCATTCCTATACAGGTAGATACAGTCTGTGTACCTAAACCACCTGATCTCCATGGCAACAGCACCGGTTTCAGGAGACAGGTGACAGCACAGTTTGACATCAGCACCCTCATTACACTCCACAACATTATCAGGGGTGACCAGTTTAAAATCTGTAGGGGAAAACAGAGCAGAATGACACATAGGGTGACCACCTGTCCTGCTTTGCGTTGTATTGTACAGCAATTTTAGTCTTTGTCCCGCATCACGCAAATTGAACATCAGTCCTGCATGTTCATTCGACCAAACTGAAAGTAATTCTGCACTCCATTTAGTCTCGGCAAGTTGGGAGGACAGATGGACGTCATGTCCGCTAAAAACACAACAAAATTGGTTTTGAATGCATTCCATTTCATTGATAAATTCGGATGGAAGGTGGAAGCAAAATGAATTGAATATTGACCAAGAAGAGAGATACATTACAATCTTACAATAATGAATGATGTATAATACCAATATACTGTAATTCTGTGTACTGTCTGTAATCAAGTATTTCACCAACAAATAACACTTTAGAACAACCATGAATCCCTGGGCTACTATACTAGTGAGTAGGAACTGGCAGTAGCCTCGGCCACCTATGCAGGGAGTTGACCGTTTTTGGACTTTACTTAAACTAGATTGTTGCAGTCTAACTTTATTTTTGCTCTGTCCACTAAAACTAATGTCATAATGTTATCTAGTTAGTTGTCATTCAGTGAAATACCACTTCTCAATTTAAAACGTTAGTTAGCTAGTTCGCTAACGTTAGCTCACTACAAACAATAGTCTGACAATAGCTACCTGAAGTGAAATGGAAGTTCATTTAGTCCTAAAACGAACAGTAACAGCATAGCCTAAACTGCTGGGCTTGAAATGATATCAAACACTTACATGTCATGTCACAAACTTTATTTTACTCTGTGCATGTAATCCAGGGGGTTGTCATTTGAAATGCCACAAGTGGTGTTAGCTAGTTCGTTAGCGTTAGCTTGCTAACAGCAGCACCTTGCTGTCTGCCAACCCTGAAACGTTATTTTTTCCAAAAACGAAATGCGGTGATTCCAAAATAATGATGTAATGATATCGAAAACGTGTGGATTACAAGCCTACTGTTCAAATTTGTGAGATACAAAAAGTAGGCTTCTGAATCAGACTTCCAGCTCTATCCCACAGCAGAGCTTCTTTCAATGGGCGTCTAAAACTCGGTGTGCTCTTTGCTGGTCCGAATTTCCGAAGCTCTCTGGGTCGGAGGCATGGCTCGCGGGGACACGCATGATTTCACTTCCTTTTTTTAGCACCGAAAAATACGAAAATCCGAACCTCGGAATCTATATGGAATGCACTATAAAAACACAGATAAGTCAACCTTTTGTTTCTGTTCAGAGAAGCGCATGTTGACGGTTTGACCCGTATTTCAACCAAGCTTTTGAAGCGCACAAACACCTTCAGTAATTCTCAAATCTGAGAGCGCACTGTCAGGTCCATCTTCAGTTCGGATTTCACATACGTTGCCATGAAAAAGAAAATATAGGCTACGCTTTCAGTTACGATTTTAGAAAGCCTCTTGGTTGTCAGTGGATGCAGAGAGAGTTTCTGCGCGGTGGGCACGATCAGGCACAGCTTATTATGGTTTTATGCATATATTATGTGTGACAAAGGATAAAAGCTTTATCATTACCTCCATTTAATAAAAGCTGCAACTTTATTAAATGGATTTTAATTTAAGACAAGGTAATGCAGCCCACTACTTCTTGAATTTCCCATGAGATAAAAAAAATACTTACCACATCTATTTTTGCAATGACATTTTCATGGAGCTTGGTGAAACATCACCATTTCTTTTGAAAATAATGATCAAACATGCAATTATAGTATAGACTGGGCATATTATTTTGCACAGAAATAGTTAAACTTGAAGCCAAGGCTTAATACTTTTTGTGTCTTGCATTTAAGTTGAGTTCCTATGTCAGAGGAAAGAGTGGTGTGATTGGTTTTGCTTCAGCACTGCATTTTCTAACATCGACCAGTAGCGAACCGAGGCATTTCAGGGAGGTGGTTCAACCATGCGCTTTGAGAAATTTTGTTATACGGGTCTCGTAGAGCTTTGAAAGTCGATGGCAATCAAGCTAACTTTTAATTGCATAATGCCTGATCGATATCCTTTAGAGAATTTTACAATGTCCAATTAAAGACAAAATCGAAAATGATGGTGTTGTTTTATCTTTTAAATACCTTAAGCTGTCAACCTGTCATCATCTGTACATTTTTTGGTCTGTGGAGATAATCAGGGCCAAAAACTGGCATGGTATTTTTGGCCATGGTGGCCCAGTGTAACGGAGGCCAGCTAGCTCGGCTAGCTCTGCGGTTTTACGTGTAAATCCTCATCACCCAATTCCATGGGTCAGCCTAACAGCTGAGTTAGAAACTCAGGCTTTTAGCTCAATTGGTTAGAGCATCCCACTCCCATGCCGGGAGTTTGTAGCTTGCGGGGTGGCGGGTTCGAGACCGTGCGCGGTGCGGACCGCCACTGGCTACACCAGCATGATCAATAATAACTTCATGACTAGCTACTTTTGCATTACATTAACATGAGAGATTTAATTGGACTACTAGTCCAATATTCTGAACAAATTAAGATAGTCCTGGCCCAAACATGGCCAGACCATTGGCCTAACGTATGCCCTATCTTATAGTTAATACGTCTGCCCCACATTGTCCCACAAACATGCTACTTGTCCCACATTTTGTCATTTTGTCTGTTTGGAGGTGGTCACCCTAATGACACATACTTACATACTCTCTCTCTCTCGCACACACACACACACACACACACACTTTCATACTCTCTCTTTCACTCACACACACTCATAACTTGCATGCTCTCTCTCTATCTCCCTCACACACACACACACACACACACACACACCCAGACACATGTACTTACATTCTCTCTCTCTCTCTCTCTCTCACTCACACACACACACACACACACTGTACATTTTCATACACAACACACCATCTAAGGGTGTTTGCCCTTCAGCGACTCAAACTCAGTCCTAGTTGTGTGTGATGCTTTATCATACAAAGTCAGATAATGAACCTCTTATTCATCTACACATCACACACACACAGGCCCAGCATTGAGAGTGTTGCTATGGTGATGGCAGCCTACACTGTAGCTCCTACATTGTTTTCAACCCTTCCTCTCATTTTTTAAATTTTCTTTTCACTTTTTGTGCTGGATCATACTTTTGATTTTCTGTTACTTTTTGTTATGTATTGTTTTCTAGCCTGGGCCCGCCTCTACTTCAGTCAGTATGGCCAAGGAGTCAACTGTCGAGCCCAGAAAAATCAGGACCCAATGAGAAACAAGCAGGCTGAAGGAGACAAACTTAAAATGACTCTGTCCAATAACAATGACAGAAGTTTAATAGCCACCGTTGAGGGCTGTGTGTGTGTTTGTGTGTACACATGGATAAAAGCCAAAAATTTTCATTTGACTGAAATTTCTATGGAGAAGGGGGGAGGTCGGGGAGACCGCTGGAGACCTCAGCTAAAACGTCCACGAAGTGCACTTTGTTCAGTCGTGGTGGAAGTTGTGGAATTTACCGGGGATCAAGGCCCGAAATTGGGTTTTAACAACCAACGTCGGGGCAGTCCCAAGCCGGTTAAACTGATCTGTGTGGATCTATTGGATTATACCTTTTGTTTTGTGGAGGATCACACCATTTTCGTTTGGATTATCAAGACTCTTTTTCTCTCACCGTTGAGGATTACTTTTTTCCTGTTTGAAGAGACTGGCGTGCCACAGCGCGCAACGAGTGCGCATGCATTGAGGTGCATTGGAAATGCGCAGACAGCGCATGGCGTTTATGCCAAGGACAATTAAGAACTGAACTATTGTTATACACTGTGGAGGGAGGAATGAATGAATGTATGTGGGTAGCCTTGTGGGTGTGAAAATGCATCTTGTGAAACGTATAGTATGTTGTCATTCCCTGTGTTGTGCCATTTAAGCTAAGAAACATATCACTACAGTTTCATAGTCAGTCTTAAATCCGTGTTTAGTTAAGTAATAGTCAGAAGCCTATGGCCTGACCCATACGAAAAAGATTTATATGAAACTTACATTTTTCCTACATTTTGTATAAGAATCTTATATATATTTTATAGGGGACTCAAAGCTCATACAAAATCCATGTAAAATGCACATACTGTGAAACTTCATTGTACAATGTTTTTGTTATGTTGTATAAGAGTCTTATATGGGGTTTATAGGGGACTCAGGCCAAATGCAAAATCCATATAAAATCCGTATAATGAGAAACTTATACAACTTTGCACCATGTAAGAATTGAAGAATTCAGATGCAAAACCCCCTAAACACCATTTTTGTGAAAATGGAGTTAATGATATTGTGTGAATCCTGTATAAATTTAGAATATGTAAATGAAATGTTTTTGTGAAAAAATAAAATAAAACTTGCTCCCCGCTGTGTCTAAAATATCTGTTTACAATCAAAACACTGTAAACGCCTGATAAAAATGGCCTTTTTCTCAAAAAGTGGTCAAGTGGAGTTAGGGGGTTTTGCATCTGAACTCTTCAATTGTATATGACACGTCCCATGTGAAAAAGATTTATATAAACTTTACAATGTTGTAGGCCTATATGTTGTATAAGAATCTAAGGTTGTGTAGGGCAGTCAAACCACATGCAAAATGCATTTGCAATGTTTCTATATGTTTATGTTTTATGTGATTCACACATTGGTGAAATTAAAGGAATACTTTAACTTTTTATGTAATTGGTCAGTCATCCTCTTCCCTGAAGTTACATATGTGGGAAAAATCATTTAGGTCTGGCAATCCAAATTTTAGCTTTAGCTTAGCATAGGCACTGGAATGTAATGTAGCCAAAGAGTTGCTATCTGGCTACTTTACATTCCAGCACCTATGCTAAGCTAAAACGCATGCACTAGGGACAAAATGCTTTTACCCATATATGTAACTTCAGGGAAGAGGATGACTGACCAATTTTCATAAAAAGGTGAAACATTCCTTTAATTTCACCAATGTCTGAATCACATAAAACATAGAAACATTGTAAAGTTTAAATAAAACTTTTCCATATGAGAAGTTATAAGCTTCATATATGCAATGTATTTTGCATGTGGTTTGGCAGTCGTACAAACCCCATCTGAGATTCTTATACAACATAAAATACATATAAGATTCTTATAGGATATTGACATCAGACCACTGGCAGACATCAAGCCACTGACATATGTGTGAGGTTGCCGTGGCTCAGTGGCTAGAGCGTCAGACCATTACCCTGGTGACCCGGGTTCGATTCCGACCCAAGGTCATTTCTAGATCCCAGATCCTTTTTTTTTTTTTTAAAAAAAAAAAAAACAACATATGTGTTTTATATCATATTCTTTATACATGCGGATGCCAGGTTCTGTATCATAAGTCCGACATCCCATTAGTCCGACATCCCATTAGTCCGACATCCCATTAGTCCGAAAATGAGCCATTGAGGAGAGATCCCATTAGTCAGACATACCATTAGTCCGAAAAAAAGAAGCCCATTGTTCCGACATCCCATTAGTCCGAAAATACACATATAGAGATGCATGAATGGCTTGTAAGGGGGCTAGTAATTAATGACCAAAATATTGACGCTACTTGTCAGTGTTTAGCTGTTCTCGCTCCTCTGTGTGTGAGTGAATGCGTGTGGGCATATTGTGTGTGTCTCCTCCTCATTTTGAATGCTAATTTGTGATGGGTTTTGTAGTAGGAACGTTTTTAGACTGAAGCAGTTTGATGTTCATTTGCACACACACACAAAAAAAACACATCCACGGCTGATAGATAATTGTTGCAATTTAGGGAATGCGAACCTTGCAACTGCCCGTGCAACTGCCACGCCCGTGCAACTGCCACGCAGGCATCCCCTACCCCACTCTCTGCTAATGTTTTTATTTAATTGACCATTGAATAAATCCAGACTGCGGTCTATTTCCTAAAAACGCCGTCTGTCATTGTTTTTGTTAGACTGAAGTGACACTCTGTGTGAATTCCGTTATGTTTCAAAACTCATAATTGGTAATTAAACAAAATCGATCACACAGAGTTTGTCCTGGAAGAAACGGGTCCTATGTTCCCCGCCTTGTATATGACCACGGAAATTGCATGGGATATGCTTGCGAGTGCACATTTCGTAGGTAGCCTATACAACCTGCGGAGTTTCGCACCATCTCTCTGTTCCTGCATTATGCAGAAAGCAGATTTGATATAGCCTGCTTGAGATTGGACAGTTGAATGAATAGGCTATTATATTTTATTTATTTGTTCTGTAATGTTCTAACCAACCATACTATAGTGGTCCAAGATATAGTGGTAAAGTTTATGTCCAATTACGCACAACTCCAAGGCCAATCTGGAGACGTCTTTTGCTCAAAATCTCTCATACTTGACTTGTCCTTTTCGTTTGGTAGCCAATCTATAGCCTAGGCTACCGCGATCAGACATGATATCCATATACTTCGATTTTGGAGAAATTAGTGCATTCAACTTTTGGGACATGGTTGTTTGTTTTTGTGCTGATTTAGGCTACTCTTAAAAGCGGCTGCTTTCTGCAGCGGCCACCCGACGTTTCCTTATCCTTACAACTTCTCAAAGTTTAGGCTACTTGTTGTTTCCAGTAGATTTTTTCGTTAAGATATTAACCTTGTTTGATTTATAATGTGGTGAAACTTAGGAATTAGTGCTGAATAGACCGCTGGTATTTTGTAATTGTGTTATTCACTGCTTAAACCAGCGCACTTCTGCAGCAGCCTTTTTTTCCCAGCAGTGAAGACATTAAGGACTGTCAACATGGCCGTAGCTACAATAGAGGACACCTAATTTTTCGAGCCGAAAATAAGTTAAACATTCTTAATTAAAGGCTTAACTTGCTAGATCATCACACATAACATTATAATATAGACCTATAATTTGCAGAGAATTGAAACCTGTGAAATGAACACAATTTTTAAAACTGTAATCTGTGGTGGGAGCACATTATTGTAGACTAAATCATTGGAGCATTTAAATCATTCACTGAAGTAAATTATATTTTTTCCAAACACAATCAGTGGCAGGTTACACTGTTGTCACAAAATCATAAATAGCCTAAAGAATTCTGTGCTAAAAAGATACAGCTGAATATTCAGCATTGCTCAGTTATGTAGCCTATTAGGAAGGAAGGAGGAGCTGTGTCTCATTGACTTTCAGTGGGTATAATTTCTGTTTCCATCAGAAAGAAAGTCTATCATGATGTGCTCCCACCATTGCATTTTTAAGAATTAACAATTTCAGTAGATCTCTTATGTTGAAAAATTTTCAAAATGCTGTATACGGCCATGACTGTCAATGCTTTACTTAATCCCTGTGTGTGTGCTTTTGCTGTGTGTCAGACTCTTCAGTCAAGTTGACTGCAAACATAAAATTGTCATTAGGCTGATTGTCACTGTCTTCTCAAGCAGCTACTGTTACATACAAGACTTAAGTATCTCAATTAAATCATTTAAATCAATTAAACGTGACTATATCGCACTGGGCTCCGCACTGCGCCTCTGTTCAAAGAACTTCAGTTCGCGACACCCCCTCTCCTTCCCTCATCACAAAGTGTGGGCACGGAGCAGCAACAACCTGCGCCTTGCCGTGCGGCTGCATGGAAGCAACTGGGAACATAGGACCTGGGGAACATAGGGATGACCCCGTACTCAGTGCTGTGGCAAGGAGTGTTTGGATATGTTTACTGAGTTTGAAACTAAAAACAATGTAGACTACTGAGAAAACGTATTTTCACGAGAAAACGTATTTTCATTCGCGGACTGCTGGGTGGACTCATTTACCAGATTTGGTGAGATGTATTGTTTTTCTGTGTTTTCATATTGCTTGACCTAGCAGAGAGACAGCAATCCCATTTTTCCTTTTTTTCTGTGGATTATATTTTTGGTTTGCTATATCGCAGACAAAGTTTTGTCGGCAGCGGCCCTCTCGCTTTCCTGGATTGGATTATTGACTCTTGTGCGTGGTCCTGGCAAAATACAGGACATCTTTCGTTTAGTTTGGACTTTTAGGTTTATTTTCAGGACTGAATGAAAGGGGGAATTGCAATGCCTGGGATTGTTTGGGACATTTAATTGTGTGTGAATAGCGCTGTGCGCGACCTGGGTTATTGTTTCATCTGTATCCTCATTTACTGTTAAACCGAAGAAAGGGACATCGTTTCATAGCCTTTAATTAAGAGACGCACTCAGATTTGTAGCCTACCTTGTACTTTATTCTCAGAATTATCTGTTTATTGCATTCATATTTAGTCATTCAAAAGAACCCCTTGATTGTTACAACAGGCCAGCACATTTCCACCTGTCTTTAGACACACGATGCTACAAAAAAAGACGTCTCCTTTGTTCCACGAATTTTGCGTCTTTCATTACAAGTCATCCATCCATCTCTACTGTGTATGTTCGGACTAATGGGACTTCGGACCAATGAGCCTGTTTTTTTCCGGACTAATGGTATGTCTGACAAATGGTATCTCTATTCAATGGTTCATTGTCGGACTAATGGTATGTCGGACCAATGGTCCGTCCCCCGGATGATCCATGGTAGGTGTTTGTGCCATACTTTGTGTCAGACAGCTGTGGTCTAGTGGTTAGGGCTTAAAACTTGTACCTATAAGGTTGATGGTTCGATTCCCGTCCAATGCGTCATGTAAACTATCAGTAGGCCTACTCTCCAGCATGTAGCCCACCATACCAGGTCAGTATAGGTAATTTCACTCTCCGCTGTGTCTCACCAATTCCATGTGGGTTAATTATATTCTTATCAAAATATAAAGCCTTTAAAATAAATTTCATGTATGTTACATGTATGTCTCATACACAAACCTATATATGTAATTTGTATGTCTCATATACTGAAACTTAATGTTCCTTATAATTTACTTATTCAAATCATATATATGTGACTCTGCACAGCGAAATCAGTCGCATTGGCATTTTTTTTTTCAAAATTAAGTTATTGCATTCACGTGAAAGGCAAGAAAATACCCTTTCAAATGATACCACTATCGATACTATTGGCCAACAAATGACATAGATAGGAGCGTTCAAAGTGTTACAATGTTGCAAATCAGAAATATTGAAAAGTGGAGAAAAACAACGCTGAAGTTTATTAGCTTGTTGCAAGGGAGTTATTATGCTAGCTATTTTGAACATTATGCTATTAGTCAACTCAGCTGAATGAATTCTGCTACTAGTCCAACCAAACCAGTTAAATGATATCAAACCTACTTATCTAACATGCAACCAAGACAGGAATACCCTTATTTGTGGACTTTACACGAAATATGGATATAACATGGATATAACTTGTTCACCGTAAAGGTAAGAGCCAGTGGATGGTTTGGTATTTTGCTATAAAAGTAGGCTAGACTACGCAATGATGCAATGTGTGGATGCAGCTGTTAGTATGGGATTTATGGTTGTCATGTCCCTCATCTGAGTGATATCCTTGAAGCAGAAAAATCAGCAGACAGTTAATACTTGGCTTGTGCCGTTTATAGCACTACCGAACGTTTAACAGCTTATTAAACTTCCAGTTATGCCAACTAGCTGCGCCGACTTTAGAACCAGTCTGACTAGCCAGCTTCCAACTCAGTCAGATTCTCCACCCGACGTTAGCTCCATCTAGAGGAATTTTATGGACCCCAACTCAATCTGCAAGTTACTTCTAGCCTAGTTTATGAAAATGAAAAAGCCCTTTACATTCAAATAATTATTTTTTCTTATAATCTATAACGAATGTTCACATGCCCTGCTGGAGTTTACTGTACAAACCTTAGCACTAGAAATCTATGACAGCTAAGTTAGTACAATGCTAAATGGATACACCTTCTCAATAAACACATTTTTAACCAATTTAAGGTATGAATTTTGGCATAAGTTAACAACAATCTGAAAGGGTAGACTTTATTCTGTCAAATTATGCTGAAATGTGAAATTCGACTTTTTTGGTGCAAGCATTCCATTTTTAGAATTTTCTCAGAAACGAAGCTTCTGCGAAGCGACTGATTTCGCTGTGCAGAGTCACATATTGTGAGTTTCATTCATATATGACTTAAATGAGAAACGGGCCACTTTTGTAGTATGTGCCATATAAGATTTGGATAGTAATATATGTTTCTGACTGGAAAGGTTTTTATATGTTTTTATATGACACTTCTTATAAGTTTCATATGAATCTTTTTCGTATGGGGATTGTTACAACATTACCACAAACTGAAGAAGAAACATCACGCAACTCTTCATGTGCTCATTACTCGGATGATGCAGATTTTCTTTTCTTTTTTTTTTTGGTAGTTGGCTGATCAGTCATGATCAACGCCAAACTGAAAGAGGCATTGTCGCCTCATACTTTAATTCTCAGTCTCTGAGTAGAGGTGTTTAAATAGGTTAGCCTACATATTTTACTTAAATCGTTAAAAGGATAGGCCTAGGTCCGCTATGACTTCAAAGCTGAAATCATGCCCCTTTACTGTATGGTGATAACTATTCTTCATTAAATGGATCGAGTGTCATTAGGCTACCATAAATTTGCTGTTACAGTCGGTGTTAATATAGGGGTTAGAAACAGACTTCACTTGAAAATCACTTTATTTTCCTGAATAAATTAAGTACTCTATTCACCTTGCTCACCTGAGAACCCTGCGCTGGCTCATAGTAGCGTAAAGAAAAAGTGGATCTGCTCTGCGCTTTCGCAAACACTTTAAGTCTGGCCAACAAGTTTGTGCCTTTATTTAGAGACGCATCATGACGTTCTTATGTCAGTTATTTGCAGAAATAAAGGCAACAGTTCATTCAGTTTGGTTATTTCCCCCTTTGTTCATTTCATCATTAATAAATCACATAATAAATTTTATGATAAGACGCAATTGACGGAAATCAGTCATACCGACGGAGAACTTTAATCCATGGTGTAAATGACTGTGCGTCTTTTATCTTTGGCTTAGCCGACGGAGAACTTTAATCCATGGTGTAAATGACTGTGCGTCTTTTATCTTTGGCTTAGGCAAAAGGGGGCGGGAGCTACCTGTGTGCTGAATGCAGAGAATTATGAAAGGTAAATGACTCAATCAATGTATGTACTGTATGGAACATACCAAGCCCTGCTCCAGATATCTCTTACCTCTATTTGGACCCCCAACTGCCATTGTGTTTTCCTGAAACAGACACACAGATCACAGTCAGAACGAGTGAGGATTTTGGCCTTAACACGTTAAAACAAGTGACCATTTTGGCATCTCACTATTTAACTAGTGGGGCTGAAATGGCCTTCACTAGTTGACTAGTGGCTGTTTTTGGGCACACTACTTAACTAGTGACACTTTTTGCACCACACTAATTAACTAGTCGAATGAAAATTGCCACCACTAGTTCACTAGTTGATGTTTTGGTACACACTAGTAAACTAGTGGCAATTTTTGTACCTCACTAGTTCTATGGACCTTTTTGTCCCACTAATGAGCTAGTGAACATATTTGAAATCACTAGTTTGTTTGCTAGCTACAGTTCCTTGTTGGAGTCAGCATGCTAACTTGTGTGTCACATGCAAATGTGGTGGGAGGGATTTTGTGAAATTCTGTGTGTGATTGGTTGATACAGTATGTCTAATTTGGACTTGGGGAGCCAATAAAAAGCTTCAATTTTCAGATTTCTCCACCTCCTAATTAGAATTTTGCGCAACTAGCTGACTAGTATTGATTTTATCTTGAACTAGTTTGCTAGTATACAGGACCTGATAGCCTATGAACAATTAGACCGGATTACATGATGCCCAATAGAAATCTTTTACCCCCCCCCCCTCTCTCTCTCTCTCTCTCTCTCATTATAATATGATAATGACTGGTCCATGCACTAAAATGCAAATCGGTGAAGTATTCCTAAAACTAGTTGACAAAAATTTTGGGTTGATATCAGAATAAATCCTCAAATGGCTGGCAAAATGACATACCAGTTAACAAGTGGGAACTCGACATACAGTCGTCAGCTAGTTAACATTTTTGTACCTTACAATTTGACAAGTAAAATATTGAAGTGTTTACCTTGTTAACAAGTGTGTATTTCAATGTTCACTAGTTAATTAGTGACCACGCTCTGCATCACTAGTAGGCCCGGCGGCACGGGGGCGTCGCCGACTACTCCGCCCCCTCAATTTATTTAGCTAACTGTAAATCAATTTGTACTACACCTTGTGTTGCAATGCAAAAGTAATTCTGTAGGCTACATTAGGCCTACTTGTTATGACCAATGGGTACCAATGTATGACCAGAGCCCATTTAGGGAGAGCCGGATCACTCCCTATTAACGCCATTCAAACCGCCTTCAACCTGCAATTCCAATGGCAATTCCGATAGGGGCGCTCGCGAGCAAGTCCAAAAACAATGGGGGCCTATTGAGCTAAATGCTAAAATATTTTTTTCTACACATTTGTATCCAAAATATCACAGATTCGAGTTCATTTTTAGCAACGTGGGCATCGATTTACATATTAAAAATGAAAGGTATGAACACCTACGTCCATCACGTTTCTCATACTGAGAGCAATTTTTACCTCAATCTCACTAGCATTATGCTACTCTATTCAAGTGAATGGGCCATAGACCGCCATGCCATTCATTTTGGACTTGCTCGCGCGCGCCCTCTCGTTGCAGTACCACCGGAAGTATTTTGAGAGTGATCGTTCTCCCCCTTTTAAAATTTCTCTGGTATGACCATGTAAAGTAAAATAAGCACTAGAACTTCTTCCTGCCCTTAAAGACATGCCCGTCCCTAGCACTATGTTGTTGTTTTTTTAAGTTACCATCTCGGCAAATCCTCGTTTGTGATTCTTTATTGCCAAGTTACCACCTTGGCAATTGTCGGGCCTCCATAATAACCTGACAATTCTCTGAGACCAAAATGACATTTGTCTAAATTTCCAAATCCATAACCACTTGATTGTTGTCTATTGAGGGGATGACTATTGACGTGCAGATTGCGCAAAGACTCGCAATTTACTGCATTTTACTGACTGGGGGCATGTTAGCTTCTTTATAAATTGTCAATTACTGAGCATAAGATGCAATGCAAAATGTCTTGTTTATGGCATGCGTTAACTTTCCTATTTCTCCTCGAGTTAAGTCTGGAGCGTATTTGTGGGTTTAGGTGCACTTAGGTCAATATTCCAATTGACCGATCCCAAGCCCCGCCTACTTTCACTATGTCACAATAGGGCCCGCAGCGAACCTCGGACAAGCTCGATCAACTTCTCCCTTCCCTGCATAATAGTAGACTATGAGGCTTGCAACTTTGTCTTGAAAATAAGGTGTAATCTCATATCACAACAGTGGAATATGTGTTTGGGGACCTCTAACACCAACAGCTTACTCACTATGGATGTGTGGGAAGGTTTTTTTTTTATTTTATTTTTTTACCCTCGCCAATTCGCTCAGGCCATCCCTACCTGTTCATTCATACAAGAAGTAGCCTCAGCCAGCCTCGGCTCTCTTCAACCTGCTAAGCAAGTTTAAACTTTGCACGGATATATGGCTCATCTAAGTGTAATACAATAAACAAATAATTAATGAATACGGCGAATAGGCTTACGCAAAGTTGCATCAACGTAGGTAACATGAGAGATGGAGACAACGGACGCAATCTGCTTTAATGTTACAGCATCATAGTGACGGCAATGTTATTAATAAAAAAATTTACCCTCAACACAAATGCATGTTCTCTCCCAAAGCCTGTGCTTATATTGACACCGTGTTTTAACCTCAATCATGACAATTATTAGCTTATCAACCCCAGCCTCCCCCAAGGAGAGCCTACAGTAACGTTAGCTGTGTGCAGTGCGTTTGGTAATGTTAGGTTACGTCTGATCAGACCATTTAAAGGAAGGACTTTGCCGCTAACTAACGTTAGGTCTAACATCACAAGAAGAATCAAGAGTAAAGGGAAGGCTTTTACACTTTTTACACTCACAGATAAACAGTTTTGTAAGTTTACACGAAGCTAATTAGGAGTATTCCTTACGTTAGCTTACATTAGCCTACATTCGAAGATGGGCTAAATGGGGTAGGCTACGCAGCAGATTCAGGGTAAAACATCAACGTCTTTACAAACACGTAAGCATACAATGTCATCCCCATCCAGAAAAATTACTTGACACTTTGAGAAAGTTGCTAGGAATGCAATTTTGCTTCTACGCTGTGTAGGCATCTAGCAACTTGGGCTGACTAGGTTAACTTTCCCCCTCTGACCTGTCGAAATCGAAATAATACGAAATAGGGAAACGATGAACATTCACAGAGACGAACCCATCACGTTGTCTACTGTTGTTTTTATTGCTGTTCACATTTTCAAACAGTAACATCTTGGCTATCTGAACACAAAAACCATCACAAGTGAGAGTATTTACACAGACATTTCCAGCTTCAGGCACACAGGTTTTGGCCAAACTTGACCGAGGTAACTATACGTAACAATAGATGGGCGCGGCTTGGGATCGGTCAATTAGATCAATGGGGCAAAAAAGTTTGACTTCATGCCGGAAGGAATGGAATTTGATCCTATATCTTCAATAGACTATAACCTCCTTAGATATAGCTATAAATATTCTTACCGAATATGCTGTACATGATATAACTTTTATTGAGGATATAATGGGAAAATGAAAGTAGGCTATACTTGTCACCGAAATTAATAATAATACAAGTCCCAGTTCACCGTTGTGCGCAAGTTTCGGAAGTCAGAGTGGTGAGAGAGCCTACTTTTTTGTCAACTTGTTTGGTGAGTGCATGCTTCTCAATTTGTTCAAAACATAAAGCGAGCATACGGTTAGACTACTCCACAAAACCTAGTATTTACAGTAGTAGCCCACTCAAGACGCTCCATAGGCTATGCGCACACCACAACATGATCAGACAGGAGACGGCCTGAGCAGAATCGCCTTCTTGGGACATTGACACATAAGTCGTTCATTCACCTGCAGTCTCAAATTTTTACAAGTAGTCCAGACTATCATATTGTGTTGTGTTTTATCTTCGTGTCCTTCTCTGCGCAAGTTTTTTTTTTTTTTTTTTTTGCCGCCCCTCTCCGCAATGCAATCGTCCCCTCAGTCAATTACTTCTGGCGCCGGGCCTGATCACTAGTTAACTAGTTAGATATCAGACATGCCCACTAGTTAACTGAAATGGTTTGCATGTACATGAAAATTATGCCTGATATCAAGATATCTGAATAAATGCTCATGCGGCTTGCCATACTAGTCTATTTTAGCAATTAGACCTTTTATTGGTAGATCTATGATAGACCTATTGTTATCAGATGCAAAATATGCAATATTGTCTTGTTTTCTTTGGGGGCCCCAGGCAAACAGGGGAACATTTTTCTAAAAAAAAAAAAAAAAAAAAAAACGAGAGCGTCCCGGAAAGAATTATGAGTTTTCCAGGAAAGACCTAGAAAAAAACGGGACAAGCCCGGAAAATCCAGTACATGTGGCAACCCTAGTCAATATTCATCACAAATGTGTAAACTCATCTGTGTAGATTTCTCATCATGTCCTCCCTTCATGGTGAGTGCATATTGCCAAATTTAGTGAACAACTGTAGAAGTCTTTGAGACTTGAAAAGATTTTGTTAATAGTCAGAGGGTTACTACCGTGTCCCTCACCGTGAAGTGGAGGCGAGGTTTCACTTTCTATTTCACGGTGTGCTGGAGCCGCTGTTTTCCCCTATAGTCCTGATGTCAGCTGCATATCCAGTGGGCTAATTATCCGGTAATTGACCGTTAACAAAAACGCAGTAGATGGTAGACAAGACGTTTAATAAATGAATGAAGGTTAGGCTAAATAAAATCTTCAAAGATTGAAGGAGCGTAGTGAGTCCGTGTTGAGATCACCAACTGGGTGGAATTCTTGTCGCACCTGTTGGACCTGTTTGTACAAGTAGCCTACGAGCGCTCACTCAAGGGGAACGTGCAGGTAGAAGGATAATACCGAGGGCTAAAAACCATTAGTGATATTTTACTCAAAACTGAGACATAAATATCACATATTAAGCTCTTGATGAGCTCTTTCCACTGACAAAATCAGTAGAAGTAAGATATTAAAAATTATGAGTTATTAAAACAAGCACCAAAAGTCTTAACTGTGAACACACAGCAGTAAGAGCCAGATGGGCATAACTGTATTTGACCTATAGGCCTTCATCTTATTGTTCATTAAGTATTACGTTGTTCATCAGTGCCAAGAAATGTACTTTAAACAGGTGATGTCTGTGCTGAAAGTAGAATAAAACTGTGGTCATTTTAGTTTTGGCTCTCCTTTTAAATTGGTGACTTTGAAGACTGAGGTTGTGGCAAAGTGAGCCTGTGTTGAGATCATCCACTGGGTGGAATTCTTGTCGCACCTGTTGGACCTGTTTATAGAAGTACGAGTGCTCATTCAATTTGAACACGCAGGTAGAAGGCTGAAAACCATCAGTGATATGGGCGATTCCACGAACTTCATGTGCAACACGCTGCAGCCCGGCTGTGAGAACATCTGCTACGACGCCGCCTTCCCCATCACACGCATCCGCTACTGGGTGCTGCAGATCGTCTTTGTGTCAACGTCCTCGCTCATCTACATGGGCCACGCCATGCACTCTGTCCGCATGGAGGAGAAGAGGAGGCGCAAGGAGCAGGAGGAGAGAGAGCGAGGAGAGGACCAGGGAGACGCAGACAGCCACACAGGAGGAGGAGGAGGAGGTAAAGAGGAGAGAAGGAGTATGAGGGTGGAGGAGGAGTCAGGGAGCCAAGGTCTAAAAAGCTCACTAAAATAGGTTGAACCTGACACCGTCTGTTATACTTTTCATTTTTGTTTTTTTGGATACCTTTAACCCCAAGAACAAATAATTGGAGGGTCTGCTCTGCCGGAAATATCGCGAAAAAAAGTTGTCCCCATTTTAGTGTATGCACCTGTAACAATGCCACAAAATAAGTGTCACTGAAATGAAATTTCCCGTTCCTTACACACTATATTCCCTTTACCATATTCACGACTACACAGGTAAGAGGTCTGGACAACAGAGACGTGGTCTTAATTATGCACATATAGATATGTTTTATTTATTTTCTTTGGTAAAACAATTTCAGTCAATAAACACCTTTTAAAACTAAGGCCTTAGTCAATCAGATCATACAAACATCAGAACACCAAGTCAGGCTTACTGGTATTGTGCAGACATGGGAGGTGAAGGCAAATCCCTGAAATTAAACCAAAACACACTGAGATATACTAAACAAATCACTGCAAAGAAAGAAAAATACACAGCAAAACAAATTATGCACAGCAAACCAAAATACACAGCAAACCAAAAGCACACAATTAGTTAGTTAGTATACATGCAATACAGGGAATGCCACCACTAGAGGGAGTTAGCAGCACAGATATAAGCCAAACAGTTGGAATATAAGAAACAAACAAACATACAACCAATAGAACCAAAAGAATAAAGAAAGAACAGAATTGCAGGGAAATACCGCACTACAAGCACACCAAAGCACACCCACATGCAGCCAGCAGCAGTTTAGACACACATGCGGACACCCAGGCAGGCACAAGCACGCTCGCACACGCACACACACACACACACACACACACACACACAGGCTTACAACCACGCTGGCTTACACCCACGCTCGCTCACAAACACGCACGCTCACAGACAGATCAACGCACGCACACCCAAGCAGACACAGACAGGCAGGCAGGCAGACACAGACAGGCAAGCAGGCACGCACAGGCAAGCAAGCCAGAGAGCAGGAGCAGTAAGCGCCCTGTTGCCCGATAGCCAACATGCAGCCAAACAGAAGGGAATACTTCCGTGAACAAAACAGCAACGCCGTCAATGTTGGATGACCAGACCCAAGTAGCTGATAGCGTGACACACAGGAATGCCAAACCGGCCGGAGGTCCCAGATATGTTAACGCCGAACAAAGATGAATCACAACGTCGGAGGTGATTAATGACAGTACTGCAGCTGGTTAGCGTGGGTTAGCACGCATAGCGATAAGCCAGCGGAAACATGGGTTACCCTCCGGAGCTACACCAGAGCTGGGCAGGGAGAAGACTGACCTGGAGCGGCCCTGGACCAAAGTAAACGTTTGCTGTAGCCTTTCCAGCGTTTATATGGCCGTGGCTATCAATTTCCCCATTACGACCTGGGCGGAGGGAGATGCAGGGACCGTCGCTAAACTCCAGGTATGCAGTCCTATTACAATCTGCCCCCCCCTTTTTGTGTCGTCGTCCCGACGACCACTGGAAGAGGGAAGACAATAGGCCAACCGTTGACAGCCTGTTAAGGGTTCTGGCTATGCGTTTCCTCTGCCGGATTGCAAGCTGTTCGTGGTAACCAGTGGGGATTGGAGTGCATTCCAGCTGTTGTGCGGACAGGACGACGCTGGCTAACATCAGTTGGTGATGGGGGTGACAAAGCAATTGGAGTCACGGTGGCTATAGGAGCCCCCTCTACACCCATGTCAGACCTAGCCATGGTATGATCACCTTCAGCAGCGGGGCCAAGGCCCCCAGCTGATAAATGGGTCGTTTCAGTGGCTACAACCAGAAGGTCTTCCTCATCAGATCCCTCCGTGTTAGAGGGCGAGTTTGACAAAGTTGGTGCACGCTCTGGTGAGCCATGAACGGAAGGAGGCCTCTCAACACACGCCTTTAACAGGGTGCGGTGCACATGCTTGACCAATTGGAGATTGTCCTCCGGTGCGATGGTGTAGACTGAACCTCCTTGGGGAGGTGCCTTCAGTATCTTATACACCACTGGACTCCACAGGTCGTGGATTTTATGTCGGCCCCGTACGGTATGGTCCCGTAAATAGACCCGCCGACCCTCCTCCAGTGGTGCATCGCAGGCCTTTGCGTCATGCTGCGCCTTACGACGATCTGCCGCCATCTGTAGGCGGTCCTTTACCCCCTCAACAACCACCCTTAGCCGAGTTTGGTGCTCGCTGACCCAATCATGCACACTCCCAGCAACTGGTTCAGGTACCTGACCCAGTAGAAAGTCAATTGGGAGTCGTGGTTCCTGGCCAAACATGAGAAAGTGGGGTGATTCCCCAGTTGTCTGATGCGGAGTGCTGTTGTAGCAAAATAGTAGCTGAGGGAGGCACGAGGCCCAGTCTCTTTTCTTGGTGACCGGTAGAGTGCGCAGCAAATTGTGAAGTGTTCTATTAAATCGCTCGCACTGGCCGTTACCGGCTGGATGGTATGGCGTGGTACGAGACTTCTGCACTCCATAGAAATGACAGAGCTGTTGGATAAGCAGGGATTCAAAACACCGTCCTTGGTCCGAGTGGATGCGACTAGGCACCCCAAATGTACAAAACCATTTCTCCACAAGGATTTTAGCCACCGTTGGGGCCCGCTGGTCCCTAGTTGGCACAGCCAAGCTATACTTGCTGAACACATCAGTCAACACCAAAACATCTTCATAGCCAGACACAGACGGTTCAAGCACAGTAAAATCAAGTGCCAGTATCTCGTTTGGGCGAGCAGCAAGTAAGTGGCCCATATAGCTGGGTGCCCCCGGCCTAGTATCTTTAGCCAATTGGCATCGCTCGCACTCCTGACACCAATGGACAATGTCTGCGGTCATACCTGGCCAGTAGCAGCGTGGCCGCAATAGTTCCGTTGTACGGTCAATGCCTTGATGGCCATGCTCCTGGTGGGCCTGTGTCAATGCTTCTTGCTGCAAGGAGGTGGGAAGAACCAACTGCAGCATCTCCTCCCTCCCTCTCGGCGGAAAATGCGCCTATACAGCACCCCATCCCTTTCCATCAACCGATCCCACTGACCAATTAGAATCAGAACCAGCTTTGACAGCTGTTTACGTTCTCCTGGGCCAGGCCGCCTCTTTTGCTCTCCAGAAGGTCAGTGCCTTCCCAATGATTGGATCAGCCTGTTGCATGTTGCACAGATCAACTGGGGTATGGCTAGGGAGAACCGATATGAGTGACTGACTCACCAATTGGGAGGGCTCAGGTATGATGGCCTGCTGCAGAGAAGTGGACATGGCGGTACCAGGGAGCAGGCTTTCCAGTCCCAGATCATCTGGGTTCTGCCGAGAGAGAGCATCGGCATTGGCATTACTTCGACCTGACCGGTATCGGAGTGAAAGATCAAATGAAGCCAGCTCTGATGCCCAGCGCTGCTCCGTGGCTCCAAGCTTAGCCGAGGCGAGGTGGCTGAGGGGGTTATTGTCAGTGTACACTGTACACTTGTTGCCCCACAAGTACTCCCTAAATTTTTCAGTGACGGCCCACTTGAGCGCCAAGAATTCCAACTTCATGGAACTGTAGTTCTTCATGTTGCGCTCAGTGGGCCGCAGACTGCGACTGGCATACGCAATTGGCCTCACTTTGCCCCCTTGCTCCTGGGATAGAACAGCCCCCAGTCCCCCATGACTGGCATCCACTTCTAGGATGAAAGGCAGGGTGAAATCAGCATAGGCCAATACTGGGGCAGTGGTGAGTTTGCCCTTCAAGCCATCAAAACTGGCCTGGCAAGCCTCTGTCCAAGAACCCACTAAAGATTTTGAACCCGATCTTCCTTTTGCCGTGGCTTTTTCCGACACCAACCTATGCAGAGGCGCTGCAAGTTTAGCAAACCCCTCCACAAAGCGGCGGTAATAGCTAACGAACCCAAGGAACGACCTAAGTTCAGACACCGTGCTGGGACGCCGCCACTGGGCTACTGCCTCGATCTTACCTGGGTCAGTGGCCACCCCCTGGTCTGACACAACATGCCCAAGATAACTGACCTCCCTCTGAAAGAAAGCACACTTACTCAGTTTAGCTTTGAGGCCCTCACTCTGCAGCCTAGTTAACACCAAGCCCAGCCGTTCTAAGTGTTGTGAGACCGTAGATGAATATATAATTATATCATCCAGGTATAAGAGCAGGGACTGGCATTGCTGATCACCAAAGAGTCGCTGCATGAGTCGCTGGAACGTAGAGGGTGCATTGCAGAGCCCAAATGGCATTCGATTCCACTCGAATAAGCCAAATGGGGTACAAAAAGCAGTCTTTGCTTTATCCCTCTCAGTGACTGGGACCTGATTGTACCCACTAGCCAAATCCATGGTAGAGAACCAACGGGCCCCCGTCAACGCATCCAGCGACTCTTCAATGCGGGGAAGCGGGAAGGCGTCCTTTCTTGTTTTGGCATTCAGTTGCCGGTAATCTACGCACAAGCGCAAGTTACCGTCCTTCTTCTTTACCAAAACTATGGGTGACGCATACGGGCTACAGCTCTCTCTGATGACCTGTGCGTCAAGCAATTGATTAATATGCGCCTTCACCATGTCATAGTCGGACGGGGGTATCCGCCGGTACCTCTGGCGAACCGGCACCTCATCCAGAAGAGGAATATCATGGGATAACAAATTGGTGCATCCCAAGTCACCGTCATGGGTGGAAAAGACGGAGCGGAATTGCTCCAAGAGAGAACGGACTTGTCCTTGTTCTGTACCGGACAGACACGACAAGTCAAGCTTTTCAATTTGCTCCGAGATGGACAGAGCCACAGGGCCCGCGGTGTGAGAAGCCACGGTAGCCGTGGCCGAAGGGACTTCGGTCACACCTACTGGCAGACTGACCACATGAACCCATTGTAACGTGCCGAGAGAGATACGGGGGTAAAGAAGAACATCAGAGTTACCGACATTAACGATGGGGATACAAGCTGTCCCATGGGTCACCCGTATCAAAGCAGGGGAAGACAGTAGGCCCGAAGGTAGACCGGACTCCGAAGGCTCAAATAATACCACGCCACTAGCATATTGGGAGGAGCAAGTGGCTGGAACCAACTTCATTGTTCCGCCTGGCACTCGACAGGCTCTTCGGCCCCTCACCTTCACCAGGCCCACCACACCAGCTGTGGGTTGGATCTCTGCCTGATGGCAGTGCTGGAAAGCTTTGCGAAGAGATGCAGGAACCTGTGATATCGATGGGTCATCTAAGAAAGCCAAACCATGCTGACCGAACAGATCTTGATAACACTTACTCAGGACATTCATCCCTAACACTCCAGGAACATGAGAATTAAGACCGTCTGGGGGGTCCTTGACCACTAAAACCCCACAGTTTGGAACGCGCTTACCACAAAGCTGAACATCTAGCTCCATGTAACCAAGGTAAGGTATGGCCAATCCATTGGCCGCACGAAGTTGAAGCCAGTTGCATGACCTCAAACTATTTGGGCCGCGGGTTTCAAAATGCTTACGAAAAAAATTCTCTGTGATTGTAGAGACCATTGATCCAGTGTCTATCAAGCAGGGCACTTGGACTCCCCCAATGTGTACATCCAAATGAGGACATGACGACATCAAACTCGAAATCCTACCTGACTGGTCCCTAGACCCCTGTGAGCCAGTAAGCTCCCCATCCGAACTGTGGCTCAACAGTTCGGTGGGAACAAGTTTCCCGGCCGGGAAGATGCTTGGGATAAATGAGTATTGGCAGGCTGGTCCACAGATGGAGGGGGAGGCCGGGGCTGTGGCTGTACCCGCTCTCCATCGCACTCACGGGCATAGTGGCCAGGCCGCTGACACCTACGGCATATCACTGTCTGACGGTGAGGGGGGCGATGGAACTGACGCGGCCCCTGCAATGAAGCAATGCTCTGTGTCAGGTGGTTTAGCTGGTCTTGTTGCCTTCTCAGAATCTCTTTCAATTCAATTAACTCTGAGCCTTGAGACTGGCTACCACTAGGTGAGCGAGATGCCCCTTGAACACCATACTGGATGCCCTGAGTAGACGGCAACGAGTAACTACGTGCTCTGGCTGCCCCCGGCATGCCCTCCCGTTCCCATCTAATTGCCTCTGCCCGCACTTCAAGCAAGGTGGAGCGTGGTTGCCTCCGCACCAACTGTTTTAATTCCCGACGAAGTGAGCCATCTAGGACATGCTCAGCAAACTGGTCCCGTAGGAGAACGTCAGCATTGGGAACAGCATTGGGGTCAGACTGCTTCACCCTATCCATTAAATTCAACAAAGCCAGGGAAAACTCCTGCAAAGTTTCCCCCTCCTGCTGTTTCCTGGAAAAGAAAGATTCTTGAAGAGCGACGTAAGATTGAGAGCACCCGTACAACTCTCGCAAGATAGCAGTAATTTTATCTGGATCTTTGCGTTCCTCGCTAGACCTAAATTTGATCTCCTGTCTCGCCTCCCCTACCAAGTGATCATAAAGGAAGAAAGCCTGATCAGCGACGGACAGATGTCGGGCACGCATACATGCCTGGGCCTCCTCTAGCCACTCCTCGATGTTCATGCTCGACCTGCCGCTGAATTGGGGGCACTTACGATCACGTGGAACGAAAACGAGTCTTTCTGTGAGTGGGGCTACACTACTACTTGCAGTAGAGGGCGCCGCATTATTTGCACTTAAAACTGTATTTGTAGGCAATGCAGAGGCCTCTGAAGAGGTAGTAGCACCAGACTGTGCAGAATTCGCCTTCTCTTGCCGCAATTTCTCATTCTCTGCTTTTAATTGAGCCACCAATTCCCTAAGCTCCTGCATATCATCCTCCATGACAACTGAGAGAGAAAGGAGTTACTTACAGAATGAATCGGACCAGCAATCAAGATGACAGGTTCTGAGTCAACAAGTCAGCATCCAGCAATAGGTAGGCGTTGCTGTTTTGTTCTCCAAAAGTCAATACAACATAAGACAGCACTCACACAGCGGAACAACTCTAAGAAAGAGGGGGAAAGAAAAAGGAGAAAAAAACAAAACACCAGAGAAAACAACAGACACACGTCTCAACTTAGTCCAGACCACCCTGCTCGCAGCGCCAGATTGTAACAATGCCACAAAATAAGTGTCACTGAAATGAAATTTCCCGTTCCTTACACACTATATTCCCTTTACCATATTCACGACTACACAGGTAAGAGGTCTGGACAACAGAGACGTGGTCTTAATTATGCACATATAGATATGTTTTATTTATTTTCTTTGGTAAAACAATTTCAGTCAATAAACACCTTTTAAAACTAAGGCCTTAGTCAATCAGATCATACAAACATCAGAACACCAAGTCAGGCTTACTGGTATTGTGCAGACATGGGAGGTGAAGGCAAATCCCTGAAATTAAACCAAAACACAATGAGATATACTAAACAAATCACTGCAAAGAAAGAAAAATACACAGCAAAACAAATTATGCACAGCAAACCAAAATACACAGCAAACCAAAAGCACACAATTAGTTAGTTAGTATACATGCAATACAGGGAATGCCACCACTAGAGGGAGTTAGCAGCACAGATATAAGCCAAACAGTTGGAATATAAGAAACAAACAAACATACAACCAATAGAACCAAAAGAATAAAGAAAGAACAGAATTGCAGGGAAATACCGCACTACAAGCACACCAAAGCACACCCACATGCAGCCAGCAGCAGTTTAGACACACATGCGGACACCCAGGCAGGCACAAGCACGCTCGCACACGCACACACGCGCACACACACACACACACACACACACACACACACACACAGGCTTACAACCACGCTGGCTTACACCCACGCTCGCTCACAAACACGCACGCTCACAGACAGATCAACGCACGCACACCCAAGCAGACACAGACAGGCAGGCAGGCAGACACAGACAGGCAAGCAGGCACGCACAGGCAAGCAAGCCAGAGAGCAGGAGCAGTAAGCGCCCTGTTGCCCGATAGCCAACATGCAGCCAAACAGAAGGGAATACTTCCGTGAACAAAACAGCAACGCCGTCAATGTTGGATGACCAGACCCAAGTAGCTGATAGCGTGACACACAGGAATGCCAAACCGGCCGGAGGTCCCAGATATGTTAACGCCGAACAAAGATGAATCACAACGTCGGAGGGGATTAATGACAGTACTGCAGCTGGTTAGCGTGGGTTAGCACGCATAGCGATAAGCCAGCGGAAACATGGGTTACTCTCCGGAGCTACACCAGAGCTGGGAAGGGAGAAGACTGACCTGGAGCGGCCCTGGACCAAAGTAAACGTTTGCTGTAGCCTTTCCAGCGTTTATATGGCCGTGGCTATCAATTTCCCCATTACGACCTGGGCGGAGGGAGATGCAGGGACCGTCGCTAAACTCCAGGTATGCAGTCCTATTACACACCCTTTAAAGCCACGTTCAGCAAGTCTCTGTATTTTTTTCCGTTTTTGTGTATGCACTGTGCACCCCCAAAGCTGTAGATGGCGCTGCTACGTGTAATTACGCGAGACCCTACGACACACTGTCGTAAATCCTTTCCCACCGGACGCTTTACTGCTGTTGCTATCGATACAGTCTCACGCCTCTGCTCACGCTGGATTTACAACTAATGTTTACAACAGACCGACAACATGTCTACTGAGGTAAGTAACACTATTCACGCTTAAAAAGTGGTAAAACAAACCAACTATTTGCTGCTTTGCACTTTGTAAGTGTATGTATTTTATCGTGTGAAAAATACACTTTAGTTGTAAAGTATACGGTGTCAGACCAGCCACTAACCTAACGTTAGCCAATGCTATACATGAATGAAACGTTTCTACCATTTCTATGCGTAATTGTAATGCTACTTTTCAAGCGTTCAATACTTTATCTAAAAGAGATATTCTTTGACGTAGGCAAAATTGATCTGATTATAATGAGAATTGGCTTAGAAAGTGTGAAAACTAATGATACTGTGTTAGTGGGCAGACGTATTTGATCACATTTGAGTAACACTATGTTGAGAGAAGCAGCCTATACCAGCATGGTTTCTATTCTTCGTTTTCAAGCCTAAGGATACTCCATATTTGTGGTATAAAGCTAAAACGTTTCCAATGATATTGCAGGAATCTAATTCGACAACCTCGTCTGACTTCACCCCTCAGGCAATGGGTTCCCGAGGTGCTAGACCGAGAACCCCAAGAGTGAGAGACCTCAACCAAGAGGAGCAAAGGAGGCTACAGGATCTGCAGGAGAGGAGAAATGGCAGAGGTTCGCTTCCTGTGACAATTTACCCATGCAAGATCTAAATATTTTTGCCCATGCAATATCTAAATATTTGTACACTGTTTGTTTTATCTCCTTTTTACTTGAAAAATGTTACTTGTAAATAGTTATAACCACATTCTCTACCTCAAATATTTATTTCTTTCAAAAGAAGAAATGGACATTTTTGTCTATCAATGTTTATTTATTTACAAAGAATGTGCAATTATTTTGTTGTGTGAACTAGGAAAAATAAAATAAAAACATTTACAAACAGTTGCATGTGCATTTGTTATAAACAAGTGGACTAGTGTGGCATCAAATGTGAAAAGTGCAACCTCATTCGCCTTGAGGATTTGGAAGTGCTAGGTCCCCCTTGACACTTGCTGAGCAACCAGCTCCTCTGTTGATGCCGGAGGCTGAGCAGAGGACAGTAATCCAAGCCGCCTAGGGTCATCTGGTTGCATTGAAATTTTACGGGGAAGACCAGTGCCACTGATCAGCCTCTTCTGCAGCTCAGGGATGTAGGTGAACCTTTTCTTTTCCTTCACGGTGTACACCAGTTCTTCGATTTCTTGTTGTATTTCCTTCTGTAACTGATGAACAAGTAAATAATGTAATTAGTCAATATTATCATTACTCTTTTTTTTTTTTTGAAACACTGAGGTCTTGGCATGTAAACAAACTTACATTTTATGTCCCTCCTTCTCCAGTGCTGGCAAGCGCTGATTGTGTTGATTGTAGTAGATGGCTGCCAGTAGTGTCCGTGTTTTGTAGATGAAGGGTGTGTAGGCCATTCGTTTGGAGGCGTACATCATGATTTTGGAAGCCCTGGGAATGTTAGGAGATTTACATTCAGCGATGTTTACTGTTACGTGATTGAAACAATGCATGTTTCTGCCAGTCATCTGGCAATTCTGAAATGACACCCAATTACAATGCTCACCGGAAGATCAGAAACTTGGGAACCAGGTTTAGCCACCTCTTGTCCAGGACGATTGCAGCTAGGGCCTGGTGTGCGGCTGAACCTGTAATGATGATGCTGACAGTGAACACTGTGCATTCTTGCCAATTCAAACATTTTTTTACTCATTACATTTAGTCACAATACCTTGCTCTATCCAGGGCTTGTCATGTTCATCTTCTTCAATGGGCTCATGTAGACAGCAACCAGTTGGCCAAGAATGTTCGTTGCGGACATGATGTAGCACGCCAGCCCACATCAGCTGTGCAGTGTGACAATACATGCAAAATTAATGCAAATTCTACCTAAAAGCAAGCACCATAACATTGACGACAATAAATATTTTGTAAAACATACCTTGAACTGCTCTTCTGTGTCGCAATGCTTGCTACAGTACCAGAAGTGGTTCACTATCTCTTTGGTCCAAACCAGAAGGGATGTCTGCTGCTTCACTGTGCCAGCCTGGGGTCCGTCCCCAAAAGCATAGTTGCTAACTAAGGTAGCTTGTTAGTTAGTTTGGAATATGTTTCTGTTCCCCAAAGCCATCGGCCAGACTAACGAGCTTCCTTTGTTGACAATATAACTAACTATGGTGATAACGTTGTTAGTCAAAGCATAGTTAGTTCATCACTGGTGTCCCCCAAAAGCATAGTCCAGACTAAGCATAGTATCTTGTTAGTAAAACTTGTTAGTTCAAGCTGACACTCCAAGGTGCAAGTTAACGCCAAAGAAGCTTAGTTATATGGCCACGTGATGTCTTCTTTGGCTGTTTTTTTTTTTTTTTTTTTTTTATAAATCTTTTTATTTTATTTTCAAATAACATGTTCACTCACCAAATAACAATTTGGAACAGTGTAGCTTCAACACACAGTAATAAAAAACACTACATACATAACCCCCCCCCCCACCACCCAAACACACACACACACACACACACACACACACACACACACACAGACACAAAGCCCCTATATTCCGCCCACCCCCTCCCTCAGTATTCCCCTTTCCTTCCCTCAACCCAAGACACATACACATACACATGCGCACATACACACACACACACACACACACACACACACACACAAACAACACTTAAGGGGAAAAAAAAAAAAAAAAAAAGGGGGAATAGAGAAAGAAAAGAGAGAAAAAAATAATAAGGCTGCTTAAACAGTATAGAAATACTTTAAAGAGTTAATGTTATTATGTTTGGTATAACTCTGCTAGTTCATGTGTTTTCAGGCTGTACAGTAATAGTTTCCAGGTATGTTAAGATAGGCGACCAGGTTTTATGGAAGCGGCCAAGGGAGCCTCTTAAGGAGAACCGCATCTTCTCTAGCTTTACACATTGAAATATTTCTTGAATCCAACTGTCATGTGTAGGAGGGGAAGCATGTTTCCATTTTAGAAGAATTAATCGTCTAGCCAAAAGGGTGGTGAATGCCACAACTTGTTGTACTGGCAACTCTGGCCTAGAAGGTATTCCAAAAAGGGCTGGGAGGGGGCTAGGGTCGACAGGGGATTTCAGGGCTTTACTAAGGGTATTGAACACACTTGTCCAAAACTCTGATAGTCTGGGACAGGACCAAAACATATGTACAATGTCAGCTGGTGAGTTCTTACATCGATTACAAGCTTCACTATGGTCTGGATATATCTTTGCCAGTTTCACATTGGTGAGATATGCTCTATGTAGGATTTTACATTGTATTAGGCCATGTCTTGCACATATGGAAGAGGAATGAACAAGACCCAGTATATGTTCCCATTGTGCATCAGATATTGTTAGTCCTAGGTCTTCCTCCCAAGTTTGTTTGAGAGTGGCAATGGGGTCTTGGCGAGTAGATTCAACTGTGTTATAAATATGAGAAATAAGACCTCTACGATTGACATTAAGAGAAAGAATAGAGTCAAGTTCTGAGTCTGGAGGACGTTTGGGAAAAAGGGGGAATTGATTTTGAACATAGTGCCTAATTTGAAAATATCTAAAAAGATGAGCATTGGGAAGGTCGTATCTTTTTGACAGATCTGCAAAAGAGAAGAAAATTCCTTTATTATAAAGGTCACTGATGATATTGAGACCTTTAGTGGCCCATACTTGAAATGCTGGGTCTGAGCAAGAAGGAGGGAAAAGATGATTGTTCAAAATGGGAACAACTGTTGAGGATTTTACCAGGCCAAAATGCTTTCGAAATTGTGTCCATATTTTGATAGTATTAATAACAATTGGGTTTTTGGAGATGTTTTTTGGGAGGGGTAGCTGGGAGGATACCACAGAGTGTAAGGAGCAGTTAGAGGAAGATAATTCCAGATGAACCCAGGGGGCGCTAGTAACATCTGTACTGTTCTTGACCCAATAAAGTAACTTATTTATGTTACATGCCCAATAGTACCAACAAAAATTTGGTAGACCAACGCCTCCCTTGGCCTTTGGAAGTTGCAGTACTGACTTCCTAATGCGAGCGGGTTTATTACTCCACAAGAAAGAGCTAATATAGCTGTCTAAAGTGCAAAAGAAAGATTTATTGATCATTACTGGGACATGCTGGAAAAGGTATAAGAATTTGGGCAACACCACCATTTTAATAAGATTTGCACGGCCCATCATGGATATAGGAAGATTGGACCATCTGTTGAAATCAGATTTACAGGTGTCCAGAAGTGTTAGGAAGTTTTTTGTAAAAATATTTGGAATGGACGTTGTAATGAATACTCCTAAATACACAAACCCCTCAGGAACCACTTTAAAAGGAA
>JAODXP020006343.1:0-5000 GCA_027497455.2 Sardinella longiceps
ATAAACGCCATTTTTAAAAAAAACGAGTTTGTCACGTCATTCTGTTGTATACTGAGCCTACACACTGCTCCATAAATGTTTCATGCCAAATCGCTATATTTCCCTGTTTAAACTGCACTGCAAGTTGCACTTTTTCTCCAAACCGCGATAGGCGCTACACTTGTTGTTTGGCAAAGTGCGATATATCCTCCCGACCAATCAGAACTTGCGCTGCGTTCTACACTTTCCAACATGGCGGCGGCCTGAAGCGAGAGGTTTTGCTTGCCTGTCAAACGCAATTTAGTTTAACAAATGGTGGGTTTGGTGGGTTTAAATACTTTTGATGGTTCTGAAGAACCTGTAAAACCTACACCAGGTGGAAGACGACGTCGTTTTAACAAAGAGAACCATGAACGGGAGCAAACTAAGAGAATTCGCTACTCTGGTGGCGGATGGATTCCCGCCGTAGCATGTACACATACCGCAGAAAGAAGTTTTTGCCATGCAGATAAATTGACACCCGATGACATAGTCATGAATTTTCGAAGATTTCATGACAAACCTGGTAAGGTTGAACAGGACCTGGCTCTGCTTCATCTTATGACGATAACAGAAGTAAAACGACAGCGTCAGAAGGTTGACGACAAAGACCGGCAAAAAGACAGGAACGTCTCCGTCAAATACAACCTCCTGTGTGACGGCCATCCGCATAAGGTGCCTGTGTGCAAGGCCACATTCCTCTCAGTGTTGGGTGAGTTCAGTTTTCATTTTAGAATCGTTTAAACCTGGGTGGCGTTTCCCAAAGCAATCTACAATGCTCTTAGTGCTACGATGATCTTAAGGTATAACGTTAGCAAATCGCACACGTTACGACCATCATAGGACTCGCGATCATCGTAATTGTTTTGGGAGATGCAGCCCTGGTGTGTTCTTATTACCTTGAATAGGAATGGATTGTGAAAAGGCTTACCATGCATCATTGTGGTGCCTTTTGCATGCACAATGCCAATTGCATGAAGTATCTTGTTGTGGAAGTGGACAAAATTATGTTTACTCTACTACTACGAAATGACTACTAAACCTAGGCTACTTTCTTTATTACTTTTTGTACATTTTTGTTAAAAAAAAGTGTGTTAGTTCATTGTGTGTATTGTGCTAGTATGTTTGTGTGTAATGGTGTGCATTTCTATTGGTCTCACATTAGGTTGCTAAATGACCTACAACCAAATAATTTATTTATTTGTATTTTTCACCAGGCATTAGCAAAGACCGGGCCTCCCGGGTGGCTCGATACTACGCTGAAACTGCGGAGGCTCGTCCAGAGCGAAGGGGTGGTGCGAGGAACACTCCTGAAAACATCAGTAAAAAGGAACTCATTGTCAATCACATACAGACCTTCACATGCAGAGCCAGCCACTACGGACGTAGAGGAGCACCGGGCCGCAAGTACCTACCTAGTGACCTTAATGTGCGCAAGATGCACGATCTCTTTGAGGCTTTAAACCATGCACACACAAGTTACTCCCTCTATTATTCTGTTTTTTCCAAAGAATTCAATCTTGGGTTTGGCCACCCAGCCACAGATGCATGTTCTGATTGTGCCAAATACAAAATCAGAATCACAGATCCAACTCTTACTGAAGCAGAGAAGCAGATAGAATCTGCATCATTCATTTTACATCGTCGCAGAGCTCGTGTTTTCTATGACCTATTAGGCAGAGTTGTGAATGATTGTATAACAGTCTGCTTTGACATGATGCAGAACTTGATACTTCCAAAAACTCCAATAGGGCAAGCCTATTACTCTCGTCAGATGTATCTGTACCTATTTGGAGTTGTTAGACACCATGGAGAGAACAGCCACCAGTCAAAGGAGGATGTCCATCTGTATGTGTGGCAAGAAAATGAAAGTAGCAAGGACAGTAATATGATTGCATCCGCACTGAATGACTGCTTCAAGGTTCGCCTTGAGGGTGAAATTCGTCAATCCAAGGGGCTTCGGCTGTTCAGTGACTCATGCTATGGCCAAAATAAGAATATGAGTGTGGTCTCCATGCTCATGGAACTTAGACAGACTTTTCCCAATCTTTGCATTGAGCACACCTTTCCAGTCAGAGGGCACAGCTATCTCCCTGCTGATAGAGTTTTTGGCAGGATTGAACAGAAGATCAGAAAGATTGACACCATCCTGCTTCCACAAGAATATCATTCACTCCTGCAGCAGTTTGGCAATGTTTACATTTACGGCACAGACTGGAAGGCATTTGATTACAAGTCGGCCGCAAAAGAGTGCGTGAAATCGCAGAGAAGCTTCAAGATCAGTGAAGCACGTGTGCTGGATTTAAGTACCAACAAAGTTGGCATGAAGACCACATACAATGGAGAGTACTGCTTCCACAGTGTGCTGAAACGTGGCAAAAGGTGGGCAGACCTGAAACCTGCCATACTTGCAAACCAAACTACAGTAAAGGTCGCAAAAAAGCAGGATGTGCTTGCACTGCTGAAAGCAATTGGTGTATCTGAGGCAGTGAATGCTTTTTATAATGATGCATTATCTGAGGTGAATGAAAATGCTCACCAGAGTGATGAAGACCCAGAATAAATTCCTACAGTGTAGTGAATGAATGTATTGTAATGTAGTGTTTTATTTTATCAGTTCTGTGTTATGGTAAAACGTATGTATCAGCATTGCTTGTCTTGCCATGTGAATGTAATGTAGCGTTTTATTTAATCTGTTCTGTGTTATGGTGAAAAGTATGTATGTGAATCAGTCTTGCCATGTTTTATTAATGTCATTTAGCACATGCTATTTTGGATGACACTTGAGAAATCCTGTGTTAAGGATTGTAGTCTTGTATAAGTCTTACTTTGAATTATTTATTGAATGTACGACTATTGAATGTATTTTGTTGATAATTTGAATTTAAAGCAACACACCACCATTCATGGAAATAATGTTCATATTCCATCTCCCCTTGAGTTAATTAATTGAGCCATACCTTTCTCCTGTTCATCCAGTCCTTCTCTGAGTCTGGCGATACCACTTTCATGCTCCAAGCTAGCATTTATCATTGAATCAGATTAGACCAGGCAAGATGCTTTTGGTCCAATCCGTTTCAATGATACATGCTAATTTGGAGCTTGAAAGTGGTATTGCCAGACTCAGAGAAGGACTGGATGAACAGGAGAAGGGTATGGCTCAATTAATTAACTCAAGGGAAGATAGAAAATGAGCATATTTTCAGAAATGGTGGAATGTTGCTTTCAGAATGCACTAATAGGCAATTTGTTTGTCTAATATTGAATGACTTATGTTCAGCACTAACTATTGAATGTATTAATGATACTGTTATTTGACTTGTTGTCAAGCTGTGATTTTTATTGTACTGTACACCAAGTGTCCCTCATATTATTTGTATGTTCTCTTGTTTCAAAAACAAATGAATGCTTTCATAACTTAAAAAAGTGAATGGATATATAGCGTTTTGAAAAGAAATAAAATAAACTTTGGATTTATAATCATTAACATTGTAGTTTGATTTGTCTATTATTGCTGATAATGTTCAGACTGAGCTATCAGTCAATTTTAACTAGATAAATGAAATACTTTCAAAATATGTAGGTCTGGGTAAATAAATGTCATTTTTCTCAAAACAATCAAAATGGATTTATAGCGTTTTGGAAAAGAGCTCTTCATATGTAAATATTTACGTTATATTGTGTTAAATATCTACTTCTGCCACTTCATATTCCCAGGTGTTTTAATCTGATTCAGGATATGGGGATTAAATTTGATAAATCAGCAGTTTGCTAGATAAGAGCGATCTTTCTTTCTTTCTTTTCCTCGTCCTTTTCTATGGCCCTGGTTCTCTCACTTACACCAGTCCAGCAACTCACAATGGAACCATGGTTTCCATAACAACCTCCAGATTAATTAGCAAGATGGCTAGGTAGCGACAAAAAAGTCAAAACTGCACACAGAATGATGTTTATTTTTGCGATGTATGAAGCATATCTGTTATGACTGAAGTTTAAGTAGATATCCATTCATTGAAAGAGGCTAATTAATGTTTCTGTCCATCTCTATCGACCAAAACTCAGCCCTGACATCTTAGGTGGACTGATTAAAAGTGATGTGAGATTTAACATGTTGAATGTTTGATGGCTTGAAAATGCTTGCAACCAAATTTAATTCCCACTGCCGCAACTCCTTTGTTACATCTCGTCTCCATCTAAATCCATCTAAAATCACTCTTTGTCAAACTCAGTTCTACAGCATTGTGAAGAAGAATAGCACAAAATTATGAAAAATAAAAACAAACAAACAAACAAACAAACAGACAGGATTAGTGCTTGTTGGATAAATTTGGAATACTATATATTAATTTGTGTGTGTGTGTGTGTGTGTGTGTGTGTGTGTGTGTGTGTGTGTGTGTGTGTGTGTGTGTGTGTGTGTGTGTGTGTGTGCAGGGACAGGAGGAGGACTATAGCAGTCAGTGCATATGCATGCATTAAGAGAAAGCCGACTTATTGCTAAAATCAAACTTAAAAGCTTTTAAAAGTCATATGTAGCCTACTGTATTCACCTTATTGACCAGAATGAACTAGTCATGGTCCGATTAGGACACCCAGATAACACGATTAGTTATGAGTCAAAACATGGACACTCAAAGCAAAATTACGCATAAGGCCGAGAAGGCAGCAGCCCTATTTAAAAAACACACAAATGGAAATGGGATTATGGGACGTATGGCGTATTCTACATCCACAAGAGGAAAACTTTACTTTCTACTCAGACGCACATAAAAGTTGAGAGTCAAGATTGGATTATTTCTTTATGTTTAAAAGGGATATTGCAAAAGTTACACAATGTGAAATCCTCCCAATAACCATGGCTGATCATGCACCAGTGAGAATGCAATTAGACCTGATGATTGAAAAGGGAGAAATACTATGGAAAATAGATAAATAACTCTTTAGCGGAATATCAGGCCTTTAAGACTAAAATGAACAATAGTATT
>JAODXP020006343.1:12500-17500 GCA_027497455.2 Sardinella longiceps
GTCCAGTTGTCCATGTTAGCCCTTCACAAGCTCTACACTGACCCAGCGTCAGGACAGACGCATAAATAAAGAGAGAAAATGTAATGTATGCATACAGAGAGAGGAGTGTGTGTGTGTGTGTGTGTGTGTGTGTGTGTGTGTGTGTGTGTGTGTGTGTTTAAGCTTCAGACAGAGGTGTTGTATGAGGGACAGAGTGTTAGAACAATGGAGGCACTTTCCCCACAGTTGAAAAGTTCAGCACATTATGACTGCCTGACCTATTTTCCACTGCAAGCCAGCGTGTGTGTGTGTGTGTGTGTGTGTGTGTGTGCGCGTGTGTGTGTGTGTAACAGGAATGGCTGGGAGGAGGGACTTGTTTTAAGATGTCCCCCTCCACACACACACACACACACACACTCATCTGGGTCCATGCTGTCGTACGGAGCCTTGTGGTGCCTGAGTGTGTGAGAGTCTCGCCCCTATAATGCAGAGGGCCATAATGCCCCCCCCCCCCCCCACACACACACACTGCTGAGGCTGTTATGCCCCCTGTCCCCCCGTCCCCCCATCCCCCCGTCCCCCCGTCCCCGTCCCCCCGTCCCCGTCCCCGTCCCCGTCCCCCACCTCATCCCAGCTTTCCTCTGGAGACTCTGCAAAGGGAGCTCATTCCAACAAGAGTTTGGGGAACAAACATTCACTGGGTTTCATCCACAGACATCTTACTGGTTTATCCAATGGTTTACAGACATCCTACTGGTTTATCCACTGGTTTCTACACATCTCACTGGTATATCAACTGGTTTACAAGCATCTCACTGGTTTATACACCGGCTTATGATGCTTTTTCCTAATTTGTTTTATTCTTATTTTAAAGAGTTTTTATTAACTTTTAATTTTTTTTCTGTTCCTATTTAAAAACTTCACATTGTGCAGGCTTCTTTTATTATTATTTTATATTAGTGCTGGCAAAATTAACTGATTAATCACGTGATTAATCCAAAAAAATTAACTCGGATTAAAAAAATTAACTCGGATTAATCCTGATGGATATGGTTCCAAATTCATGACGTGTATTATGTTCAATTTCAGATAGAAAAAGGCTTAGCTATCAAGCCAAACTATACAAAGATCATGGCCTAGCTCCTGACTGTCCAACAACAAGTTTGGGGAATCCTTGGGGGTAGGGGACAGGTGTGAATTGCTCCATTTGAGACAAACAAAGCCAACTATTTAGTACCCGGGCCTTTACAGGGCAAAATAAGGATCCAACATACCCTAGCATCCAAATTCTTACTGGAGTAAATGAGTTGTGATTAAAAGTGATTAATCACGATTAATCATTGAAAATTTTTGTGATTAATCAGATTAAATTTTTTAATCGTTTGACAGCACTATTTTATATATATATATATATTAGTGCTGGCAAAATTAACTGATTAATCACATGATTAATCCAAAAAAATTAACTCGGATTAAAAAAATTAACTCAGATTAATCCTGATGGATATGGTTCCACTTTCATGGCATGTATTATGTTAAATTTCAGATAGAAAATGGAACGGTTATCAAGTCAAACTATACAAAGATTATGGCCTAGCTACTGACTGTCCAACAACATGTTTGGGGAACCCTTGGAGGTAGGGGACAGGTGTGAATTGTCCAATTTGAGACGAACAAAGCCAACTATTCAGTATCAGGGCCTTTACAGGGCAAAATAAGGATCCAATATACCCTAGTATCCAAATTCTTACTGAAGGAAATGAGTTGCGATTAAAAGTGATTAATCACGATTAATCTTTGAAAAATTTTGTGATTAATCAGATTAATTTTTTTAATCGTTTGACAGCACTAATATATATATATATATATTTTATTTATAATATATTTATTTTATAAATAAAACTTTTATTCATCTTTTAATTTTCTATCTCAATTTTTGTGTTATTTATTTCTCTCTCTCGCTTTTAAAATCTTATCGATTCGTAATTCTTGCATTTGAACTTTTAATACATTTTTAATATTCTTTTTCTATGTATTCTATGTACGGACTATTATCATTTATTAATTAAATGCTGTGTAAGCTTTTTTCTCTTTTAATCTTCTTACTCGTCTTCCTAAACTCTGTGTATATTATTTTATTATTATTTCATATAGGCTCCAAAAGTCTGTGAATAGTGTTATATTATTAATTGATTTCCATCCTAAAGTCTATGATTATTATTTCACCCTGGCTGTGATCATTATGCCCCGTAAGCCCCTGCACTGCAGTGTGGTGTGACACACATTCAGAGTAGCATACTAATAGTAGTAGTGTAGACATAGTCATAGCAGTAGTAGCCCCATAAGCTCCTGCACTCCAGTGTGGTGTGACACACATTCAGAGTTTTGAGTTTTGATTGACAGTTTGATGCCTTAATACAGCACTTTAACACTTTGACTTTCCAACAGATTAGCATACTGTGGGTTGGGTGGTTGCTTGCAGTGTAGTAGTAGTAGTAATATACTAATAGTAGTGGTGTAGACATAGTCATAGCAGTAGTAGTAGTAGCAGTAGTAGCAGTAGTAGCCTAGTTGTAGTAGTAGTAGTAGTAGTAGTAGTAGTAGTAGTAGTAGTAGTATACCCTGTTTCCTTTACCATCCACCTGGAATTCATTACTGTACATGACACACACACACACACACACACACACACACACATAATGACACACACACACACAGACACACACACACACACACACACACACACACACACACACACACACACACACACACACACACACACACACACACTGACACACACACAGACACACACACACACACACACACACACACACAGACACACACACACACACACACACACAGACACACACACACACACACACACACACACACTCACACACACACACAGACACAGACACACACACACACACACACACACACACACACACACACACACACACACACACACACACACACTTCCTGAGTGCTGTGGTTTGGACTGATTTAGGATCCAGGATGAGACAGATAATGGAAGAGGCCAAAGGTCGCCTGTCTGACCAGGCAATCACCAGGGTTACGGGATGAACTCTCTCTCTGTGTGTGTGTGTGTGTGTGTGTGTGTGTGTGTGTGTGTGTGTGTGTGTTAGTTTGGGTGCCTGCCGTTTGAGTGGAGGTGAATCAGACTGAACCAGGCAGCAATTACCATCAGTCTCCTATTATATCCTAGACAAACACACACACACACACACACACACACACACACACACACACACACACACACACTTGCATACCATCATCATCCTCCTCCTCCTCCTCCTCCTCCTCCTCATCAGCATGAGCATTGGCGTTGTCATCATCAGGAATAGCCTCCTATTCCAGAGCAGCCCATGTGATTGGAGGTTGTCAGGTTACAACCACAGCATCTTTCAGCTGCATTCCTGGGCACACACACACACACACACACACACACACACACACACACACACACACACACACACACACACACACACACACACAGATACGCTCACACACATGCACATATACGCAGACACACGCACATGCTCACACACACACACACACACACACACGTACACACACATATACACCCACACACACACACACAAACTGTCACACACACACATATACTGTAACACACACACATACACACACACACATGCACATATGCACACACACACAGAGGCAGTTTTTCAGTGAGTTCAGTGAGGCAGTATATGGGTCAGCATGTGCTGGTTTCATGAGTTTGTTCAACACAACGGACAACCATAATTACAGGCCTGCAGCTCTCTCTCTCGCTCTCTCTCTCTCTCCCTTGCTCTCTCTCTCTCTCCCTCGCTCTCTCTCTTCTTTTCACTACTCATCTCTCTTTCAGCCCCCACCCCCTCTCTCCCTCCCTCCCTTCCTTCCTCTCTCTCTCTCTCTCTCTCTCTCTCTCTCTCTCTCTCTCTCTCTCTCTCTCTATATATGGGCAATTCCAGCGTTATGGACGTGACATTTTCGTGCATTATTGATGAACAAAAGGCCAGATAACCTCTGCAAACCTAGCAGTATTTCACCATTTTTTTTCATATTCTTCTGCAAACTCCATGGCTGAATACAGGCAAACAGAAAAAAATAATATCATGATTTGCATCATAAGAATATGAGCCTTTCAATTTGCGTTATGGACGTGACGAAAAACGGACAAACTTTTGAGAGAGCGTAGTTTTTGCTGTGAAGTGTGTGAAAATTCTAGAGAAATGTAAATATTACTACATTCATACCAAACAGGACACCTCAGTAAAGACAGAGAAAGACTTAATTTCAAATGTAAATGTAAAAAAAGTTGGTTTTCATTGGGAGACATGGCGTTATGGATGTGACGTTATGGACGTGACGTCTGGAAAAACCCTCCAAAACGATACAAAACAATTGTGAACGGTGGATTTTAACCTTTAACAAGATAAATAGTAATATAACAATGAAAAATAACTGATAGTATTGCAGTTTTGTGTGTGTTATCACCCACTTATGCCCATTATAAGCCCCTCCATAGACTTACATTATAGCTGAATAGGGTAAAAATTTTAACAAACAGATATCCTTTCGAAACTTGCTCAGTTGAATATTTACATCGAGACAATACTTTTTTGTATTGGAAGTTTTCTGAAAGAATTTGTATGTCCATGTAGGTGAGACTTAAAGTTTTAAGGTGAGGTTTACTTTTTCGTGGAATTGCCCATATATATATATCTGTCCATGTTTATTTTTTCTTTTCTTCTCTTCTTTCCTCTCCTTTCTTTCTGTTATTCTTTCTCTCAGTCTCTGTCTCATCACATCCCTCTGACTCCCTCTTTCCATCTTGACCCATCTGTGTGTGTGTGTGTGTGTGTGTGTGTGTGTCTGTGTGTGTGTATGGGTGCGTGAATACAACCTTTCTCAAGGCTGTGGTTGGAACAGTGATCAAAGGTGGGAGTAATAGGTGTAAACAGTAACAATCAACAGATCTGTGTGTGTGCGCGCGC
>JAODXP020006343.1:30000-37500 GCA_027497455.2 Sardinella longiceps
AGCAATCTTGTTGCATTTAAATTCAATTTACAAAAGTAGGTAGGTAAGATACATATTTCACAGAAATATTAGTTGTAGCCTCGTAGTAGTAGCAGAAAGTAGTATTAGTAATAGTAGTTGTTTTTGTTGTAGTTGTGTTGTTGTGTTATTGTAGTAGAAATCTTATTGTATTTAAATCAAAATAAGATGCATAAGTCATGTAAGTGTATATTAAACAAGAATACACATGTTTACTACTAATTCAGTGGAATGAAGATAAATCCTTATTGAATTTTACATCCATGAGAACATAAATATTTGAGATTAATTTCCATATTGCTGAAAACACGTAGTTCAAAACATATTTATACTGTAAAAATGCCAATCAAAATTACCGGTGTAGTCATTTGATTTAATATTGAATCCAAACAAACCACAATGAATAATCACAAGATTTTGGGATTGTTCCCTACAAAAAAAATAAAAATAAAAATAAGGCATGGCATATTATACAATGCGAAATGTAAATTGTATAATGTACATTTTCTACTGTAAATTGTATAATGTATAATGTTAAATGTATAATTAATTAATTTGTAATTAATTGTATAAAGGAACTAAAGGAGCTAAGAACTACAGTGAGCACCAATGGGAGGGTCAGACACACACTCCACATCTCAAATGTACCATTCCCGCGGCTCAGATATAATATGCCCACATCTCAAATATAACATTATTCCCGCGGCTCACATCATGTTTCCTCAAGGCCGCCATTTTATAGAGCTTTTCAATGTACTGACATGAGGGACTGGACAGTTAATGTGTGTGTGTGTGTGTGTGTGTGTGTGTGTGTGTGTTTGTGCGCACTCTCACGTGTGTGTGTGTGTGTGCGTGTGTGTGTGTGTGTGTGTGTGTGTGTGTGCGCGCACTCGCATGTGTGTGTGTGTGTGTGTGTGTGTGTGTGTGTGTGTGTGTGTGTGTGTGTGTGTGTGTGTGTGTGTGTGTGTGTGTGAATGAGGCCAGGGCGAGATTATGGTGTCTTTACACATATAGGTTAGTGGGCCATGCTACTGAGGTAAACCATCATCACTATGTCCAAATCTAAAACCAGCTCATGAAAACTTCATAAAAAAACTCATTAAACTCATGGAAACACACACAGACACACAGACACACACACACACACCAACTTTCAGAATTCCCAAATCAAAATGAATCTCCTACAAAACCTAAAACAATCTGAAGGTTTAAAGTCTGTGTCATATGCCTATATGTTGGTATGATTGTGTGTGTGTGTGTGTGTGTGTGTGTGTGTGTGTGTGTGTGTGTGGTCTATAGGCCTATTGTATGTTGTTTCTATACAATAGTTGTTTCTGTACAGTCATGAGATAGTGGTCATAGTGCATCAGAGGGCCGAGGGCATTGTCTGTCCCTACCACTGTGTGTGTGTGTGTGTGTGTGTGTGTGTGTGTGTGTGTGTGTGTGTGTGTGTGTGTGTGTGGATAGTGCATTAATGAGACACAAGCTCAGAAGGAGCACTTCATTAGTGAGGGCTTTTGTTCCCCCTCTTATTTCCCATTTCATCTCAATCCAATGGAGCTTTATTAGCATGACTGCTAGTACAGTGTTGACAGAGTAGAATAATACAAACAAACATATTCTCTCTCTCTCTCTCTGTCTCTCCTTCTCTCTCTATCTCTCTTTCTCTCTCTCCTCCGTGGCTCTGTCTTTGTTCCTCTTGTTCCCTTCTAAGTGTTGATCACTCTTGTGTGCTAATAATATTTGGAAGAACAATAGAGCACCACCATGTATTACATGAAGTGTGTGTGTGTGCGTGTGTGTGTGTGTGTGTGTGTGTATGTGTGTGAGAGAGAGTGTGCTTGTGTGTGTATGTGTGTGTGTGTGTGTGTGTGTGTGTGTGTGTGTGTGTGTGTGTGTGTGTGTGTGTGTGCTTACTGACTGAAGTACTGTGCAACAGTGGAATTAGGGCCTGAGATGATGTCCAATAAAGGAAACAAGAACACTGCAAGATCAGACACAAATCTCTCAGTACACTACAGCACCTTTCCAGTCCTCTCAAACACCAGCACACTACTGTGTATGAGTAGCCTACATCAGTACATCACATAAGTACATGCCCTGTGATGACCACACTGTACATGCCCTGTGATCAGCACACTACACCAGTCCATCAGGTAATCTCTCTGCCGCTGATTCTGTCCTAGTTTCAAACAGACACAACAACTCATTCCCAACCTACTGGGGAAACCCAGCGCCACTCAAACTGATCAGAGGTCAGAACACTACACTATTCTATAAGAACATGGAACCTCTCACTATTCGATAAGAACATGGAACCTCTCACTATTCCATAAGAACATGGAGCCGCTCACTATTCTATAAGAACATGGAACCGCTCACTATTCCATAAGAACATGGAACCGCTCACTATTCTATCAGTTAATGGAACCGCTCATTATTCCATAAGGACACGGAACTGCTCATTATTCCATAAGAACACGGAACCTCTCACTATTCCATAAGAACATGGAACCACTCACTATTCCATAAGAACACAGAACCTCTCACTATTCCATAAGAACACGGAACCTCTCACTATTCCATAAGAACATGGAACCTCTCACTATTCTATAAGAACATGGAACCGCACACTATTCTATCAGATCATGAAGCCTCTCACAGCTTTAGGCTTTAGATGAGCACAATGTATCCCTCGCCAACTAAGAGCTCAATCCTATTATATTATATTACAGTAAGCTGATAAAGCACCGTTAAGCAGGGAATATGAACTTCATAATAACGGATAAATATTTTCTAAACGGACATCCTAAGATGGCGTAAATGAAAAAAAGGCTCATCGATGAAAGAGTTGAGAGAATATAAATAAATGATGGCATGAAGCCTCCATTCAATCAGAATACTAAGAGCTCTAATGGTATACAGTCCTGACTGAAGCACAGCATAATGGAGACTGTACATAGCCCTGACTGAAGCATAAAACATGATGAGGCTGGAGACCAGTGGCACAGGGAAACACCGCTGTCTACATGTCTACATCCCACATTTATATAGGCTACTACTGGGGTAGAGTTTATTTTTTGTTCACAGTGAATGATATGCCCTATTTTTCACCCCGAGGAATTAAATACTGTTTTCTGATTGGCTGACAGGGTGTCCTGTACGCCCATGATAGCGGGACACCTATGACATAGATTTAGTAAAATAGTTTAATCACCAAGCTATATGTAGAACATTAAATATTAAACTGTTATTATACTCACAGTAGCAGTAAAGCTACATCTAGCATATTAAACTCTTATACTCACATTAGCATAGATAGCTACATGTAGAGCATGAAATATTTAACTCTTACTTACATTAGCATCTGCATCAGTAGAGCTACACATTAGAATCTAGCATCAGGTCCCTTAGTTCAATCTTTTACTCCGTTACCACCCCAACGGGAGGAGAGACTAGGCTATTAACTCATGCTTGGTTGAGTTAGCTGACTGCTAATTTTAGCTGTTGTCCCAAGGCAGGAAAATGGTCTATCTATCTACACAAATACACACCCACACACACACATTACAACTAAACGTTAAACTAAAGACTACATAAAAAGACTTTGACAGTAGCACAATGTACAGCATAAACATGTGGAGCTGGGCTGTTCTAATGTTGTTCTGACAAACATGGCTGTGTCTGTATCTGGGTTGGTCACACTGGGGCCATGCAGCTGGAACAGGCCTGGGTGCGTATATATGGGCCGCCGCAGATGACCCAGAGTGTGTGTGTGTGTGTGTGTGTGTGTGTGTGTGTGTGTGTGTGTGTGTGTGTGTGTGTGTGTGTGTGTTTCTCTTTGATCAGTTTGATAGGTCACACGGAGCCCCATTGCTGGCCGTCGGGCCCCGGCTGTGCTGCATCTGATTGGAATATGGAGCAGGACCTGCACTAACTCAGACAAGTGCACTCACAAATCAGCCTGGTTGCCGTTTACACACAAGCACACAGAGAAACAGCCCTTTCGGCCCGTCTGACTCCTGTTTACATACATAGAGTACATAAATACATAAATACATAAATACATAGAGTACATAAATACATAAATACTGTATATACAGTAGACAGAGAAACAGCCCTTGCGGCCCGTCTGACTCCTGTCTATACATACATAAATACATACATACATACAGTACACAGAGAATTTTATTTGTGATGAATTTACAAAAAAAATATATCTAGACAATTTTGATAAGCTTATAGGCTTATTCCAACTTATTGTAAGAAATTGGATTGTTATGGCTTCATTTGTTGTTATTTTAAAAATCCAGTCTAATATAAATTACATGGAAATTAGTATAAAAAACTATTGAATATTAGAATTCATGTAAAGAACTTTTTTCAAAAAACGCTTCTTCTCAATTAATGCCAATGTTGTCATTTTAATTGTGTAATGACAAATTAGATACTGTCACAATAATCTGACACCAACGCTTCTGATTACTTATGAATATATAATTATTAATTCATTAATTCATAAATTCTTTTTTCTATTTTTAGTAGTAATAGTGGTTGCTTTTGTTGATATTATGTTTATAACCTTTAACTTTTGATATTCGATCAGAAATGAGGTTATTGGTAAAATAAAAAAGTATTTGTATTATTGTACGTTTCTCTCAGCTGATCCTGGCAATATTATTATTGGAGAAAAAGATGGATACATATTTTCAGTTTTGTTCACATCATTTGAAGTATTTACTAGTATTATTTATAATATGAATCTAAAATTATTTAGATTATTATATGTCTACATTTGTATATCTACATAGTTATATGTTTATATCTATAATTTATATTGTATAGTTGAAATTTGTTCAAATTTAATTTAACTGAGTGTATTCCTGTTCATATTTTATTTGTGCTAAATATATTTTTATTTTATTTGTGTTCATCAGCTGTATGATTCAATTCCATTTTATTAAAATCAAAGACCCTGTTTTTTTTACAGTAGAACACAAATAAATTAAACTGCACAACACACATTATATTTTAATATACTTGTTTAATTATAGAAATATGTGTAATTATATGGCCCCCTGTTTATCAACATACCTTAATAATGTAAGGATGTAAATTCAAAGCAAGACCGATGAAAATAGTGGAATATTAATATAAGTATTAATTTATCATTTGCTTATTTTTAACATTATTTCAAGATAAATAAAAAATAAGAGCGGCGCTAGAAGACGCCAACACTAGGCGCTAGGCGCTAAATGTGTTGAACTATCGGTGACGCTGCTAAAGTCGCCCATGTTAACTTGAGGTCATGACATTCATTGGCATCATTCGTTGGGAGTTTAAATCGACTGTATTTATGTCACAACATTTCGCAGACAACTCTGTTGACCCGGGCGTGTGTGTGTGTGTGTGTGTCTGTGTGTGTGTCTGTCTGTGTGTGTGTCTGGCTGGCGGGGTCAAACAGAGTGCGTAGTGTCCTGGGTGAACCTCCATCTTTCTCTGAAGACCCAAAAGTGGAGCATCACCTCAACATCCCATCATTTGCCTGCAGCCATCGTCATAGCCACAGTCACTGCGGCAACACAACACAACGCATCACACCACACCACACCACACCACACGGCCCTGCTGCCGCCATCATGAACTCTCCATAACCCCGCCCCCGTGACCCACAGCCGCCGTCTGATTGGTGGAGGTTTTGGAGGGAGATTAGGAACAGCCAGGAATGCCACTGCCATCTGGTGACTCGGACTACCCATGTCCTCATCCACCTCTCCCTCTCTCTCTCTCTCTCTCTCTCTCTCTCTCTCTCTCTCTCTCTCTCTCTCTCTCCCTCTCTCTCCCTTTCTCCCTCTATCCCTCTCTCTCTCTCTCACACCTCTCTCTATCCCCCTCTCCATCACACCTCTCTGTCGCTGTCTACCCCTCTTTCTGTCTCTGCTTCTTTAGACCAGTTTTTTCTATCTCTCTCTCTCTCTACTCGTTCCCTATTTCACTCCCTGTCACACACGCACACACACACGCACACACACACACACACACACACACACACACACACACACACACACACACACACACACACACACACACACACACACGCACACACACACACACACACACCCTTGTTCTGTGTGCTGGTGTCCAGGCTGGTTTCTGCTCTTTGACTCTGTAAGTGTTGGATTACAGCTTAAATTCTGCTTATTCTGCCCTCAGACTGGCACACACACACACACACACACACACACACACACACACACACACACACACACACACACACACACACACACACAGCCACTGCTAGATATGTCGGGCTCCCACCATAGAAGATATGGTGATGGTCATTTAGGGCCCGAAACACACACACACACACACACACACACACACACACACACACACACACACACACACACACACACACACACATCACACTTGCGAGTGCACACACACACACACACTTTGTTTTGTGAGGAACAAGCATCAACTGCAATGCATTTCTACAGTAGGATGCTAAATCCACCTGTTCGAGAGCTAGATACCTTTTAGCCTACCATCCAGTATGTTCCTTCCGTAGTGTTTGTCTGTTAGCCACTTATCTAGTCTGGCTTCACTGGAACTCAACATACAGGATGTTCTATAGTGTTGGAATGGAATATTTCCTGTCTGTTAGCCACTTATCTAGCCTGGCTTCACTGAAACCCAACATTCAAACTCAGAGACAGACTGAAGGGGTCAGTATGTCCTCATGATCATTCCTCTCTCTCTGTTTGACGCACACACACACGCACACACACACATGTGCACACACGCGCACGCGCGCACACACACACACGCACAAAGTGGATTAAAATGCCTCTTAAGAACCTCTGCTGCATAATTAGCGTGTTTTAGTGGTGGTTTAGCTGGGCGGGGTGGAAGTCTGTGTGTGTGTGTGTGTGTGTGTGTGTGTGGCTGAGGGTTGATGAGGATGATGATGGGGATGAACATGGTGAAGATGATGATGATGATGCACTTCCTGTCACACTGCCCCGCCACTGAACTCTCCGCTCATCTCTCTCTATCCCTCCATCTCTCTCTCTCTCTCTCTCTCTCTATCCCTCCATCTCTCTCTCTCTCTCTCTCTCATCTGTCGCTCTCTCACTCACTCCCTTCCCTCGATTGCTCTCTCTCTCTCTCTCTCTCTCTCTCTCTCTCTCTCTCTCTCGCTATCTCTGCTCTCTCTCTCTCTCTCTCTCTCTCTCTCTCTCTCTCTCTCTCTCTCTCTCTCTCTCTCTCTCTCTCTCAGTCTTCAGGGCCGGTGGCCATTTTTCTCACCCTAAAACTGTCACAGTCGCTCATGTCTCCCTGTGCCTGTGCCTCGCACACACACACACACACACACACACACACACACACACACACACACACACACACACACTAATACACACACACACACGCACTCATGTCTCCCTGTGTCTCGACGGAAAAACCTCCATGTTCGCATTT
>JAODXP020006343.1:42500-45000 GCA_027497455.2 Sardinella longiceps
CCTCCTCCTGCTCTGTGTGTGCTAAAAATCTCATATTTATTATATCTATGCTAAAATCTCTCTCTGGTCATATTTATGATGGAGGGATTAAATACCATTATGATTGGCTGAAAGGGTGTGTAATCTCCAGAAAACTATTTTTTTTTTTTTTTTTTAAATCTAAAAGAAGAAGAAGAAGAAAAAAAAACACAATAATTTAACACTCTTACGTATCAACATATTGAACTATAACCGATTAGGTATTTTCCGAATGTTTAAACATAGAGAAAGATAAACGGATGGAGATATCGAGTGTAAAGTGATGTTATTCTCTCTCTAGCTGAGTGGCGAGCTGATGCCCTAACTGGGCCGGGGCTGAGCAGCTGTGCTGATTACCCCAGTCAAGAGTCACACACACACACACACACACACACACACACACACACACACACACACACACACACACGTTACCCCAGTCAAGTCAGCACACACACACACACACACACACACACACACACACACACACACACACACACACACACAAAGTTACCCCAGTCAGGAGTCAGGTGGGGTTTACTGGGGCAATCAGACTCCATTTCCACTTGTCCCTCTGAATAATGAAGCCAGACAGATGCTGGATAAAGCGCAGAACGCAGAGCCCAGGGCTAAAATGCATTTAGCATCCGACACACACACACACACACACACACACACACACACACACACACACACACACACACACACACACCACATCAGCAGGAGGCTGGGAACCTCATTTTATCCTATTTCACCCATTAAAAGTAAAGCAAGCTAACACACACACACACACACACACACACACACACACACACACACACACACACAGTAAACCAAGCTAACACAAAAAGTGCTCACACTTGATCTTCACTAACAGGTAGTGCTCTGTGTCAAAGTAAACATATGTTGGACAGAGACATACTGCTACATACAGCTATGTTTCCATTTATTAACTCCGTCAAGGAGTGTGTGTGTGTGTGTGAGAGAGCTTCTTGCAGGCAATTGCCAATATGGCAATATGCATTTTAAAGGTATGCTCATGCAATGTAGGTTTACTCGTGTAGACCTACATTAAATAATACTAGGTTAGTATCATTTAAAGGGCCACCATCAAACATCTCTCTGGCAGTACTTGAACATGTTAATAATTTCTGATGCTGTAACTGGGTTTTCTTTTATTTTAAGCACCTTAAGCAATCTGTGAAAATGATTGGATGGTGATGTGTCTATCAAACCCAAATGCCATTTGTCCCTCCCCCTTCCTCAATCCTTCCTGTTCTCTGGAGGTGTGGCTTCAGGGGAAAACTGAAGAAAAGGGATTGGACATCTGAATTGTGTATTTTCTAATGCCCAGATGCATAGAACTGTTTTATGAGGATCTTCTACCCTACCTTTAAATATTAATTTTCAATATCATACACGATGCAATAAGTAAGGGATAATATATTGTCCGCTGGTAATTATAGAAAAATATTTCCCTAGAGGAAGAACCATAGACCGACGGCGCAGAGGAGACCTGAGGAGGCCCATTGAAAGTGAATGGAGCCTCCCTCAACATTCTAGAGGCCCGAATAATAATATTAAAATAATATGAATAGCACTCAAAGGCCCCCCTGTCTGTCAGTAACCCTCAGCTATAGTTGGACAGGCAGGAGGGAGTCTGGAGTATTTGTCTAGTTTGACCTGATAGGCCAGCGATGTTGTAGCTGTAGAATGGAGTTTAGTGGATGTAATGGCAGAAAAAGAATATAAAAGAAACATATCACTATGGTTTATCTGGATTATTATTATGCGTTTGTATAGTAGGCTTGTAATCACTGATCTAGCACTTCCCAACTCTTGCACTTGCTCTCGTATTAGCCAATAACACTCCCAGGAGGCATTTACTTGTATTGTGTTGTAGCTTGATTGTTAACCCGTAAGTCGCCTTGGACAAAAGCGTCTGCTAAATGCATACATGTAAATGCAAATGTAAATGGTATATGTAGAGTGGGACCATCTGCATTCCTTTCATGAGGTCAGGGTTTAGAATGTTAAATATATTTATTATAGATTATACATTCATTTTAACCACATCAAGCGTTTAGATGGGTTCAAAGTTTTGGACTTTACACATGAAACATTATAAATTTGTAACTGCTAATTTAAATCATATGATGTGTTCACTCATTTAACCCATATGATATAACCCATGGTATTTATTTATTTATTTATTTATTTATGTATGTATTTATTTGTGTCACAGTAATTTACTGTGAGACTTTCCCCAGAGCTTTGAATGCGGCCATGTGTGCAAGTGTGTGTGTGTGTGTGTGTGTGTGTGTGTGTGTGTGTGTGTGTGTGTGTGTGTGTGTGTGTGTGTGTGTGTGTGTGTGTGTGTGTGTGTGTGTGTGTGTGTGTGTGTGTGTGTGTGTGTGTATACAGTATGTAAAAGTATGTGTCATATGCTGTAACAGTGACTTTTATCTCACGCTATGTGTTCCAA
>JAODXP020006343.1:47500-50000 GCA_027497455.2 Sardinella longiceps
TTGGCCAACTCCGCCATGTTGTAACCTCAATATCTAAGGATTCTACAATGTAATTGTACAGAATGAAGAGGCAGTGTGTAAATATAACGATTATTCTGGTTATTTCTACCATCCAGTACCATGGAAATGTAAAATAACAACCCACATAACATAACATGTAGTCTGGCCATGACCGATGGCCTAGATCTTAGGGGCGGAATCTTTCCAACCACCTCTGCAACGGCTACAACCTATCAAGAGCTACCCACCAGCCAATACAAACAGTGCTAAGCCCGCCCTGTCCACATAGAGCTTTGTGATTGGCTAAACACCACCGATGTCTGAGTACAACCTATGGCTCATGGCTCATGGCTAGCGATAGTACTTCCGCTAGTAGTCTAGATCAGAGTAGTACATGTAGTCTTCAGATTGCTAGAGTAGGCTGATGTGGAGTTCTAGTCTAAAGGGAATGTAGAATTACATAGTAGAATCCTCAGCATTCCGCTAGAGTACGTGTGGAGTTCTAGTCTAAAGGGAATGTAGAATTACATAGTAGAATCCTCAGCATGGCTCTGAGCAAATACAATGAGGGACTGTCTAACTCTATCTCAGTGTGTGTAGCAAGGACTCAGTGTGTGTATCTCAGTGTGTAGTCCAATGTCTGGAGTAGGAGATCAGTGTGTGTAGCTCAGTGTATGTAATCCAGTGTAAGTAGTCCAGTGTGTGTATTTCTCTCTCTCTCTCTCTCTCTCTCTCTCTCTCTCTCTCTCTCTCTCTCTCTCTCTGTGTGTGTGTGTGTGTGTGTGTGTGTGTGTGTGTGTGTGTGTGTGTGTGTGTGTAGTCCAGTGTGTGTAGCCCAGCGTGTGAGTAGCTCAGTGTCTGTCACAAAACCGCAGTCAAATAAAAAACACAAACCTGCCTGCACTGGTGGTCTGTCTGGATTGATTGGTGGATGAACTGCCAATCAACCAGCAATTAACGAATCAGACACCTGTAATTAGTGTCTCTGAAAACAGGGCCAGGATTGTTGGGTGCCACTCTTACAGGTAGCAGTTAGACAGTCAGTCATGTCAGTGGCCTAAATGAGGAGCTAAAATTAGTAGCTTAGCCTCAGGACCAGAGGCCCACCCTCACTCCCCCTCCAGTCACTCCCTCCATGGCCACTACGGACCCCCACTGCCACTAACAGCATGACCAGTAGCAGTCCCCCTCCAGTCACTCCCTCCACGGCCAATAGCACCATGGCTACGACCCCCACTGCCAGCTAAGCAGCATGACCAGTAGCAGTCCCCCTCCAGTCTCTCCCTCCATGGCCACTAGCACCATGGCTACGACCCCCACTGCCACGAACAGCATGACTAGTAGCAGTCTCCCTCCATGGCCACTAGCACCATGGCCAATAGCAACTAGCCACTAGCACCAATGGACCTTCAGTGGTAGCCTAGCCTTAGCTATTATAAATGACTAGAGTCAGATTGCCCAACCCCACCCTCCACGGCCAATAGCATCATAGCCAATAGCAACATGAACCTAGCCTAGCATCAGCTTTTAACTGACTAGAGTCAGATTGCCAGTCCCACCCTCCACGGCCAATAGCATCATCGCCAATAGCAACATAAGCCTAGCCTAGCATCAGTTATTATGAATGACTAGAGTCAGATTGCCCAACTTCACCTACACCTTCATTTAGCAACTTCCTACTTGTCCTACCATAATGTTCATGGCCACTAGCACCAACGCTGACTCCACCCTCGCACTTTGGGGGCGTTAACCGTACTTGCCGTCTGTATCTATTATGAATGACTAGAGTCAGATTGCCCAACCACACCCTCCACTCACCACCTTCATGGCCACTATCCCCATGGCCAATAGCAACATAAGCCTAGCCTAGCCTTAGCTATTATAAATGACAGGAGTCAGATTGCCCAATAGCAACATAGCCACTAGCACCAATGTGCCTGCTGTAGTAGCCTAGCCTTAGCTATTATAAATGACAAGAGTCAGATTGCCCAATAGCAACATAGCCACTAGCACCAATGTTCCTGCAGTGGTAGCCTAGCCTTAGCTCTTTGCTATTATAAATGACAAGAGTCAGATTGCCCAATAGCAACATAGCCACTAGCACCAATGTTCCTGCAGTGGTAGCCTAGCCTTAGCTCTTAGCTATTATAAATGACAGGAGTCAGATTGCCCAATAGCAACATAGCCACTAGCACCAATGTTCCTGCAGTGGTAGCCTAGCCTTAGCTCTTTGCTATTATAAATGACAAGAGTCAGATTGCCCAATAGCAACATAGCCACTAGCATCAATGTTCCTGCAGTGGTAGCCTAGCCTAGCCTTAATGCTATTATAAATGACAGGAGTCAGATTGCCCAATAGCAACATAGCCACTAGCATCAATGTTCCTGCAGTGGTAGCCTAGCCTTAGCTCTTTGCTATTATAAATGACAAGAGTCAGATTGCCCAATAGCAACATAGCCACTAGCACCAATGTGCCTGCTGTAGTAGCCTAGCCTAGCC
>JAODXP020006347.1:30000-32500 GCA_027497455.2 Sardinella longiceps
AAGAGACCAGAGGTGCGTTCAAATTCACTAACACAGACGAACATTCGCGAACATTGGCAGACAGTTTGCAAATTCTTGGAAGTTCTTGGCTAACGTTAGCGAACATAGGCGAACGGTCTGAAAAGGTAGTGCGCCGCTAACAGTACTGTATGTTGGATAGCAAAAGATGTGTTGGGCAAGTTACTGCAAAACTGTAATGCGTTATTTATTACTTGTTACTGACATTTTATAGTAGTCCCTTACATTACAATATTAGTATTTTGAAAATGTAAGGCGTTACATTACTGTTGCATTACATTTAAGTTACTCTTCGGGGCCCTCCGATAGCCTATGACCTTCACTAATTCGTTATCAATGTTGAAAACGACAAGCGGAGACTGTAAAGTTCTACATTAATTCTGGCACAACAGACATTTTACCCTTGCTGACCTCTCAGTGATTTTTGGCGAAAGCAAAGCATTACAGTAATAATTAGTTACTTTTGTAACTCGTTACTCCCAACACTGACTCTCATCTCTAACCCACCAGACTGAGAGAAAGCAGCTTTGCTCCTATGGAGCTGCAGCTAGACTCAGGTGTTGTGTAATTTATTTACTCCACATCAGGGGTGACACTGCCTGGGAATCAGCCATCATTTATCACCTCCACTCTTCCTCCATGAAAGTGCATTAAAGGGTTTCTGTCTAGTTTTCTGGCCTGGCTGTAAACACAAACAGGCCTGCATGTATGGGATAAATACTCAGGGCTGACGGCGGCCATAAATAGTTCCTCTCCACGGCCCCAGAGGCATTGTGGGAACTGAGAGTCCTCCAGCGAAACACTGAAGATTTAAACTCCAGTCTGTGCTCCTGAATGCTACGCTCTCAGACACAATCCCACACACACACACACACTTACGCACACACAGACCCACACACAGTTTGTCTTCCTGACTGCTCAACTCTTCAGACGCAACCACCGGGGAGAAATGCAGCGTATGACATCACTGTGAGCGTGTGAACATGTCTGCAAAGGGGCAAGCAAGCAAGCAAACACACACACACACACACACACACACACACACACACACACATACACACACACACACACACACACACACACACACACACACACACACACACACACACACACACATGTGAACATGTGGTCCTTTGCTCTCATGTTGCTGCCCTTTAAAGCTGCTCCATAAATAACAGGACAGAGGAGAAACACCCAGGTGCTATACATGGGAAACGTCTGCTCACCTTCCTACACACACACACACACACACACACACACACACACACACACACACACACATACACACATAGGCCTCCAGGCACAACGACTCTCTCTCTCTCTCTCTCTCTCTCTCTCTCACACACACACACACACACACACACACACACACACACACACACACACACACACACAGTATCGTCTGCATTCCTGGTTGAGGACAGGACTGTACTGGTTTTGAAGACTTCGAGCATAAGTGTGGTTAGCAGCCCCCAGCATAGCAGTAATGGCCCTCAGCCCCCCAAGAAACACACACACACACACACACACACACACACACACACACGGCCCCCAGCATGGCAGTAATGACCCACAGCAGCCCATTTCCCCTCTGATCAGACCTTATCTTATCACCCCCCCTGGCACTCTACACCCACAGCACAGCTACACACACACACACACACACACACACACACACACACACACACACACACACATTGCGGCCACAACAGCACAGCATGACTCCACAGAACGGCTAAAATCACACACACACACACAAACGAACACACACACACACACACACACACACACACTGCTCTTTCTGGTTAGGATGTAATGACGTGGCACTTGTGTGTTTACATAGGGAAAGGGTGAAAGCTCTTCACACACACACACACACACACACACACACACACACACACACACACACACACACACAGCACTGGTGGGTTTACGTAGGGAAATGACGAAGCAGTTTGTCATCTAATCCTCCTTTCCCAGAAGAAGAGAAGAGCCCCATCTCTCCCCTTCCCTCTTTCCCTCTCTTCTCTTCTTCCTCTCCTCCTCTTTTCCTCTCTTCTCTTTTTCCCTTTCCCCTCTTATTCTGTCTTTTCCCTCTTTCCCTCTCTTCTTTTCTCCTCCTCCTCTTTTCCTCTCTTCTCTTTGTCCCTTTTCCCCTCTTCTTCTGTCTTCCCTCTTTCCCTCTCTTCTCTTCTTCTCCTTTTCCCCTCTTTCCCCCTTTTCTCTTTTTTCCTCTCTCCCCGTCTCTTCTCTTCATCCCACTTTTTTTTTCTCTTTTTTCCCTCTATTCTCTCTCTCTGCCTCTCACCTCTAATTTCTTCCTTTCATCTCTCATCAGTGTGTCTGGTGTGTGTGTGTGTGTGTGTGTGTGTGCGTGCGTGTGGGTGTGTGTGTGTTGTATGTACGTGTGTATTGTACGTGTGTGTGGGTGTGTGTGTTATCACTGTAGTGTGTGTCTACGGGTCCTGCTGACTGCTGAGTC